>JAATWR010001242.1:0-47157 GCA_018703725.1 Brassica juncea | reverse complement strand
TTTGTCGTTCCAATCAAGCCAGGATGAATCACTTTGTGAGAAGCTTGATTTGGATCATAAAGTGGTGGAGAATGACCAGGAAGTTGAATAAATCTCATAGGAGTTAGGATGAAGAAGTTATTCACTTTCAAATCAGGTGATTCCAGATTCCAGTTTGGGAATAGCAGAGCTTCTTCGTTCCAATCACACCAGGATGAATCTCTTTGTAAGAAGCTTGATTTGGATCATAAAGTGGTGAAAATGACCAGGAAGTTGAATAAATCTCATAGGAGTTGGATGAAGAAGTTTCTCACCTACTTTCAAATCAGGTGATTCCGTTTCCTAGTTTGGGAATAGCACACAGTTCTCGTCGTTCCAATCACACCAGGATGAATCTCTTTGTGAAAGCTTGATTTGGATACATAAATGGTTGAGAATCACCATGAAGTTGAATAAATCTCATATGAGTTGGCAGAAGAAGTTTATCCCACTTTCAAATCAGGTGATTCCAGTTTCCCAGTTTGGGAATAGGACAGCTTCTTTGTCGTTCCAATCAAACCAGGATGAATCACTTTGTGAGAAGCTTGATTTGGATACATAAAGTGGTGGAGAATGACCAGGAAGTTGAATAAATCTCATAGGAGTTAGGATGAAGAATTATCCCACTTTCAAATCAGGTGATTCCAGTTTCCAGTTTGGGAATAGACCCTTCTTTGTCGTTCCAATCAAACCAGGATGAATCACTTTGTGAGAAGCTTGATTTGGATACATAAGTGGTGGAGAAGGACCAGGAAGTTGAATAAATCTCATAGGAGTTAGGATGAAGAAGTTATCCACTTTCAAATCAGGTGATTCCAGATTCCAGTTTGGGATAGGCACAGCTTCTTCTTCGCTTCCAATCAAACCAGGATGAATCTCTTTGTAAGAGAGCTTGATTTGGATACATAAAGTGGTTGAGAATCACCATGAAGTTGAATAAATCTCATAGGAGTTGGCAAGAAGAAGTTATCCCACTTTCAAATCAGGTGATTCCAGTTCCCCAGTTTGGGAATAGGACAGCTTCTTTGTCGTTCCAATCAAACCAGGATGAATCACTTTGTGAGAAGCTTGATTTGGATACATAAAGTGGTGGAGAATGACCCAGGAAGTTGAATAAATCTCATAGGAGTTTGGATGAAGAAGTTATCCCACTTTCAAATCAGGTGATTCCAGTTTCCCAGTTTGGGAATAGGACACCTTCTTTGTCGTTCCAATCAGCCAGGATGAATCACTTTGTGAGAAGCTTGATTTGGATACATAAATTGGTGGAGAATGACCAGGAAGTTGAATAAATCTCGATAGGAGTTTAGGATGAAGAAGTTATCCAACTTTCAAATCAGGTGATTCCAGATTCCAGTTTGGGAATAGCACAGCTCTTCGTCGTTTCCAATCAACCAGGATGAATCCTCTTTTGTAAGAACTTGATTTGGATACATAAAGTGGTGGAGAATGACCAGGAAGTTGAATTAAATCTCATAGGAGTTGGGATGAAGAAGTTATCCCACTTTCAAATCAGGTGATTCCAGTTTCCTAGTTTGGGAATAGCACAGCTTCATCGTCGTTCCCAATCACACCAGGATGAATCACTTTGTGAGAAGCTTGATTTGGATACATAAAGTGGTGGAGAGAATCTACCATGGAAGTTTGAATAAATCTCATAGGAGTTGGGCAAAGAAGTTATCCCACTTTCAAATCAGGTGGTTCCAGTGTCCCAGTTTGGGAATAGGACACCTTCTTGTCGTTCCAATCAAACCAGGATGAATCACTTTGTGAGAAGCTTGATTTGGATACATAAAGTGGTGGAGAATGACCAGGAAGTTGAATAAATCTCATAGGAGTTGGGATGAAGAAGTTATCCACTTTCAAATCAGGTGATTCCAGTTTCCTAGTTTGGGAATAGCACAGCTTCATTCGTCGTTCCAATCAAACCAGGATGAATCTCTTTGTAAGAAGCTTAATTTGGATACATAACTGTGGTGGAGAATCACCATGAAGTTGAATAAATCTCATAGGAGTTGGCAAGAAGAAGTTATCCCACTTTCAAATCAGGTGGTTCCAGTTTCCCAGTTTGGGAATAGGACAGCTTCTTTGTCGTTCCAATCAAACCAGGATGAATCACTTTGTGAGAAGCTTGATTTGGATACATAAAGTGGTGGAGAATGACCAGGAAGTTGAATAAATCTCATAGGAGTTTGGATGAAGAAGTTATCCCACTTTCAAATCAGGTGATTCCAGTTTCCCAGTTTGGGAATAGGACACCTTCTTTGTCGTTCCAATCAAGCCAGGATGAATCACTTTGTGAGAAGCTTGATTTGGATACATAAATTGGTGGAGAATGACCAGGAAGTTGAATAAATCTCATAGGAGTTAGGATGAAGAAGTTATCCAACTTTCAAATCAGGTGATTCCAGTTTCCTAGTTTGGGAATAGCACAGCTTCATCGTCGTTCCAATCACACCAGCATGAATCTCTTTGTGAGAAGCTTGATTTGGATACATAAAGTGGTGGAGAATCACCATGAAGTGGAATAAATCTCATATGAGTTGGCAAGAAGAAGTTATCCCACTTTCAAATCAGGTGGTTCCAGTTTCCCAGTTTGGGAATAGGACAGCTTCTTTGTCGTTCCAATCAAACCAGGATGAATCACTTTGTGAGAAGCTTGATTTGGATACATAAAGTGGTGGAGAATGACCAGGAAGTTGAATAAATCTCATAGGAGTTTGGATGAAGAACTTATCCCACTTTCAAATCAGGTGATTCCAGTTTCCTAGTTTGGGAATAGGACACCTTCTTTGTCGTTCCAATCAAACCAGGATGAATCACTTTGTGAGAAGCTTGATTTGGATACATAAAGTGGTGGAGAAGGACCAGGAAGTTGAATAAATCTCATAGGAGTTAGGATGAAGAAGTTATCCAACTTTCAAATCAGGTGATTCCAGATTCCAGTTTGGGAATAGCACAGCTTCTTCGTCGTTCCAATCAAACCAGGATGAATCTCTTTGTAAGAAGCCTGATTTGGATACATAATGTGGTGGAGAATCACCATGAAGTTGAATAAATCTCATAGGAGTTGGGAATGAAGAAGTTATCCCACTTTCAAATCAGGTGATGTTCCAGTTTCCTAGTTTGGGAATAGCACAGCTTCATTTGTCGTTCCAATCACACCAGGATGAATCATCTTTGTGAGAAGCTTGATTTGGATACATAAAGTGGTGGAGAAGGACCAGGGAAGTTGAATAAATCTCATAGGAGTTAGGATGAAGAAGTTATCCCACTTTCAAATCAGGTGATTCCAGTTTCCCAGTTTGGAATAGGCACCTTCTTTGTCGTTCCAATCAACCAGGATGAATCACTTTTGTGAGAAGCTTGATTTGGATACATAAAGTGGTGGAGAATGACCAGGAAGTTGAATAAATCTCATAGGAGTTAGGATGAAGAAGTATTCCAACTTTCAAATCAGGTGATTCCAGATTTCCAGTTTGGGAATAGGCACGAGCTTCTTCGTCGTTCCAATCAAACCAGGATGAATCTCTTTGTAAGAAGCTTGATTTGGATACATAAAGTGGTTGAAAATGACCAGGAAGTTGAATAAATCTCATAGGAGTTGGGATGAAGAAGTTATCTCACTTTCAAATCAGGTGATTCCAGTTTCCTAGTTTGGGAATAGCACAGCTTCATCGTCGTTCCAATCACACCAGGATGAATCTCTTTGTGAGAAGCTTGATTTGGATACATAAAGTGGTGGAGAATCACCATGAAGTTGAATAAATCTCATATGAGTTGGCAAGAAGAAGTTATCCCACTTTCAAATCAGGTGGTTCCAGTTTCCCAGTTTGGGAATAGGACAGCTTCTTTGTCGTTCCAATCAAACCAGGATGAATCACTTTGTGAGAAGCTTGATTTGGATACATAAAGTGGTGGAGAATGACCAGGAAGTTGAATAATCTCATAGGAGTTAGGATGAAGGAAGTTATCCCACTTTCAAATCAGGTGATTCCAGTTTCCCAGTTTGGGAATAGGACACCTTCTTTGTCGTTCCAATCAAACCAGGATGAATCACTTTGTGAGAAGGCTTGATTTGGATACATAAAGTGGTGGAGAAGGACCAGGAAGTTGAATAAATCTCATAGGAGTTAGGATGAAGAAGTTATCCAACTTTCAAATCAGGTGATTCCAGATTCCAGTTTGGGAAATAGCACAGCTTCTTCGTCGTTCCAATCAAACCAGGATGAATCTCTTGTAAGAAGCTTGATTTGGATACATAAAGTGGTTGAGAATCACCATGAAGTTGATAAATCTCATAGGAGTTGGGCAAGGAGAAGTTATCCCACTTTCAAATCAGGTGTTCCAGTTTCCCAGTTGGGAATAGGACAGCTTCTTTGTCGTTCCAATCAAACCAGGATGAATCACTTTGTGAGAAGCTTGATTTGGATACATAAGTGGTGGAGAATGACCAGGAAGTTGAATAAATCTCATAGGAGGTTGGATGAAGAAGTTATCCCACTTTCAAATCAGGTGATTCCAGTTCCCAGTTTGGGAATAGGACACCTTCTTTGTCGTTCCAATCAAGCCAGGATGAATCACTTGTGAGAAGCTTGATTTGGATACATAAATTGGTGGAGAATGACCAGGAAGTTGAATAAATCTGCATAGGAGTTAGGATGAAGAAGTTATCTAACTTTCAAATCAGGTGATTCCAGATTCCAGTTTGGGAATAGACACGCTTCTTCTTCGTTCCAATCAAACCAGGATGAATCTCTTTGTAAGAAACTTGATTTGGATACATAAAGTGGTGGAGAATGACCAGGAAGTTGAATAAATCTCATAGGAGTTGGGATGAAGAAGTTATCCCACTTTCAAATCAGGTGATTCCAGTTTCCTAGTTTGGGAATAGCACAGCTTCATCGTCGTTCCAATCACACCAGGATGAATCACTTGTGAGAAGCTTGATTTGGATACATAAAGTGGTGGAGAATCACCATGAAGTTGAATAAATCTCATAGGAGTTTGGCAAGAAGAAGGTATCCCACTTTCAAATCAAGTGGTTCCAGTTTCCCAGTTTGGGAATAGGACAGCTTCTTTGTTCGTTCCAATCAAACCAGGATGAATCACTTTGTGAGAAGCTTGATTTGGATACATAAAGTGGTGGAGAATCACAAGGAAGTTGAATAAATATCATAGGAGTTGGGATGAAGAAGTTATCCCACTTTCAAATCAGGTGATTCCAGTTTCCCAGTTTGGGGAATAACACCGCTTCATCGTCGTTCGAATCACACCAGGATGAGATTACTTTGTGAGAAGCTTGATTTGAATACATAAGTGGTGGAGAATGACCATGGAAGTTGAATAAATCTCATAGGAGTTGGGATGAAGAATTTATCCCACTTTCAAATCAGGTGATTCCAGTTTCCTAGTTTGGGAATAGCACAGCTTCATCGTCGTTCCAATCACACCAGGATGAATCACTTTGTGAGAAGCTTGATTTGGATACATAGAGTGGTGGAGAATCACCATGAAGTTGAATAAATCTCATATGAGTTGGCAAGAAGAAGTTATCCCACTTTCAAATCAGGTGGTTCCAGTTTCCCAGTTTGGGAATAGGACAGCTTCTTTGTCGTTCCAATCAAACCAGGATGAATCACTTTGTGAGAAGCTTGATTTGGATACATAAAGTGGTGGAGAATGACCAGGAAGTTGAATAAATCTCATAGGAGTTGGGATGAAGAAGTCATCCCACTTTCAAATCAGGTGATTCCAGTTTCCTAGTTTGGGAATAGCACAGCTTCATCGTCGTTCCAATCACACCAGGATGAATCTCTTTGTGAGAAGCTTGATTTGGATACATAAAGTGGTGGAGAATCACCATGAAGTTGAATAAATCTCATATGAGTTGGCAAGAAGAAGTTATCCCACTTTCAAATCAGGTGGTTCCAGTTTCCCAGTTTGGGAATAGGACAGCTTCTTTGTCGTTCCAATCAAACCAGGATGTATTACTTTGTGAGAAGCTTGATTTGGATACATAAAGTGGTGGAGAATGACCAGGAAGTTGAATAAATCTCATAGGAGTTTGGATGAAGAACTTATCCCACTTTCAAATCAGGTGATTCCAGTTTCCTAGTTTGGGAATAGGACACCTTCTTTGTCGTTCCAATCAAACCAGGATGAATCACTTTGTGAGAAGCTTGATTTGGATACATAAAGTGGTGGAGAAGGACCAGGAAGTTGAATAAATCTCATAGGAGTTAGGATGAAGAAGTTATCCAACTTTCAAATCAGGTGATTCCAGTTTCCCAGTTTGGGAATAGGACACCTTCTTTGTCGTACCAATCAAACCAGGATGAATCACTTTGTGAGAAGCTTGATTTGAATACATAAAGTGGTGGAGAATGACCAGGAAGTTGAATAAATCTCATAGGAGTTTGGGATGAAGAAGTTATCCCACTTTCAAATCAGGTGATTCCAGTTTCCTAGTTTAGGAATAGCACAGCTTCATCGTCGTTCCAATCACACCAGATGAATCTCTTTGTAAGAAGCTTGATTTGGATACATAAAGTGGTGGAGAAGGACCAGGAAGTTGAATAAATCTCATAGGAGTTAGGATGAAGAAGTTATCCCACTTTCAAATCAGGTGATTCCAGATTCCAGTTTGGGAATAGCACAGCTTCTTCGTCGTTCCAATCAAACCAGGATGAATCTCTTTGTAAGAAGCTTGATTTGGATACATAAAGTGGTGGAGAATCACCATGAAGTTGAATAAATCTCATAGGAGTTGGCAAGAAGAAGTTATCCCACTTTCAAATCAGGTGGTTCCAGTTTCCCAGTTGGGAATAGGACAGCTTCTTTGTCGTTCCAATCAAACCAGGATGAATCACTTTGTGAGAAGCTTGATTTGGATACATAAGTGGTGGAGAATGACCAGGAAGTTGAATAATCTCATAGGAGTTAGGATGAAGAAGTTATCCCACTTTCAAATCAGGTGATTCCAGATTCCAGTTTGGGAATAGCACAGCTTCTTCGTCGTTCCAATCAAACCAGGATGAATCTCTTTGTAAGAAGATTAATTTGGATACATAAAGTGGTGGAGAATCACCAGGAAGTTGAATAAATTTCATAGGAGTTGGGATGAAGAAGTTATCCCACTTTCAAATCAGGTGATTCCAGTTTCCTAGTTTGGGAATAGCACAGCTTCATCGTCGTTCCAATCACACCAGGATGAATCTCTTTGTGAGAAGCTTGATTTGGATACATAAAGTGGTGTAGAATCACCATGAAGTTGAATAAATCTCATATGAGTTGGCAAGAAGAAGTTATCCCACTTTCAAATCAGGTGGTTCCAGTTTCCCAGTTTGGGAATAGGACAGCTTCTTTGTCGTTCCAATCAAACCAGGATGAATCACTTTGTGAGAAGCTTGATTTGGATACATAAAGTGGTGGAGAATGACCAGGAAGTTGAATAAATCTCATAGGAGTTAGGATGAAGAACTTATCCCACTTTCAAATCAGGTGATTCCAGTTTCCCAGTTTGGGAATAGGACACCTTCTTTGTCGTTCCAATCAAGCCAAGATGAATCACTTTGTGAGAAGCTTGATTTGGTTACATAAAGTGGTGGAGAATGACCAGTAAGTTGAATAAATCTCATAGGAGTTAGGATGAAGAAGTTATCCAACTTTAAAATCAGGTGATTCCAGATTCCAGTTTGGGAATAGCACAGCTTCTTCGTCGTTCCAATCAAACCCGGATGAATCTCTTTGTAAGAAGCTTGATTTGGATACATAAAGTGGTGGAAAATGACCAGGAAGTTGAATAAATCTCATAGGAGTTGGGATGAAGAAGTTATCCCACTTTCAAATCAGGTGATTTCAGTTTCCTAGTTTGGGAATAGCACAGCTTCATCGTCGTTCCAATCACACCAGGATGAATCTCTTTGTGAGAAGCTTGATTTGGATACATAAAGTGGTGGAGAATCACCATGAAGTTGAATAAATCTCATAGGAGTTAGGATGAAGAACTTATCCCACTTTCAAATCAGGTGATTCCAGTTTCCCAGTTTGGGAATAGGACACCTTCTTTGTCGTTCCAATCAAGCCAAGATGAATCACTTTGTGA
This sequence comes from Brassica juncea, assembly GCA_018703725.1. Classification (NCBI taxonomy): domain Eukaryota; kingdom Viridiplantae; phylum Streptophyta; class Magnoliopsida; order Brassicales; family Brassicaceae; genus Brassica; species Brassica juncea. Next base: position 39,032 of record JAATWR010001242.1, on the reverse strand, counting down.
GAAGCTTGATTTGGTTACATAAAGTGGTGGAGAATGACCAGTAAGTTGAATAAATCTCATAGGAGTTAGGATGAAGAAGTTATCCAACTTTAAAATCAGGTGATTCCAGATTCCAGTTTGGGAATAGCACAGCTTCTTCGTCGTTCCAATCAAACCCGGATGAATCTCTTTGTAAGAAGCTTGATTTGGATACATAAAGTGGTGGAAAATGACCAGGAAGTTGAATAAATCTCATAGGAGTTGGGATGAAGAAGTTATCCCACTTTCAAATCAGGTGATTTCAGTTTCCTAGTTTGGGAATAGCACAGCTTCATCGTCGTTCCAATCACACCAGGATGAATCTCTTTGTGAGAAGCTTGATTTGGATACATAAAGTGGTGGAGAATCACCATGAAGTTGAATAAATCTCATATGAGTTGGCAAGAAGAAGTTATCCCACTTTCAAATCAGGTGGTTCCAGTTTCCCAGTTTGGGAATAGGACAGCTTCTTTGTCGTTCCAATCAAACCAGGATGAATCACTTTGTGAGAAGCTTGATTTGGATACATAAAGTGGTGGAGAATGACCAGGAAGTTGAATAAATCTCATAGGAGTTAGGATGAAGAAGTTATCCCACTTTCAAATCAGGTGATTCCAGTTTCCCAGTTTGGGAATAGGACACCTTCTTTGTCGTTCCAATCAAACCAGGATGAATCACTTTGTGAGAAGCTTGATTTGGATACATAAAGTGGTGGAGAAGGACCAGGAAGTTGAATAAATCTCATAGGAGTTAGGATGAAGAAGTTATCCAACTTTCAAATCAGGTGATTCCAGATTCCAGTTTGGGAATAGCACAGCTTCTTCGTCGTTCCAATCAAACCAGGATGAATCTCTTTGTAAGAAGCTTGATTTGGATACATAAAGTGGTGGAGAATCACCATGAAGTTGAATAAATCTCATAGGAGTTGGCAAGAAGAAGTTATCCCACTTTCAAATCAGGTGGTTCCAGTTTCCCAGTTTGGGAATAGGACAGCTTCTTTGTCGTTCCAATCAAACCAGGATGAATCACTTTGTGAGAAGCTTGATTTGGATACATAAAGTGGTGGAGAATGACCAGGAAGTTGAATAAATCTCATAGCAGTTAGGATGAAGAAGTTATCCAACTTTCAAATCAGGTGATTCCAGATTCCAGTTTGGGAATAACACCGCTTCTTCGTCGTTCCAATCAAACCAGGATGAATCTCTTTGTAAGAAGCTTGATTTGGATACATAAAGTGGTGGAGAATGACCAGAAAGTTGAATAAATCTCATAGGAGTTGGGATGAAGAAGTTATCCCACTTTCAAATCAGGTGATTCCAGTTTCCTAGTTTGGGAATAGCACAGCTTCATCGTCGTTCCAATCACACCAGGATGAATCACTTTGTGAGAAGCTTGATTTGGATACATAAAGTGGTGGAGAATCACCATGAAGTTGAATAAATCTCATATGAGTTGGCAAGAAGAAGTTATCCCACTTTCAAATCAGGTGGTTCCAGTTTCCCAGTTTGGGAATAGGACAGCTTCTTTGTCGTTCCAATCAAACCAGGATGAATCACTTTGTGAGAAGCTTGATTTGGATACATAAAGTGGTGGAGAATGACCAGGAAGTTGAATAAATCTCATTGGAGTTAGGATGAAGAAGTTATCCAACTTTCAAATCAGGTGATTCCAGTTTCCCAGTTTGGGAATAGGACACCTTCTTTGTCGTACCAATCAAACCAGGATGAATCACTTTGTGAGAAGCTTGATTTGAATACATAAAGTGGTGGAGAATGACCAGGAAGTTGAATAAATCTCATAGGAGTTGGGATGAAGAAGTTATCCCACTTTCAAATCAGGTGATTCCAGTTTCCTAGTTTAGGAATAGCACAGCTTCATCGTCGTTCCAATCACACCAGGATGAATCTCTTTGTAAGAAGCTTGATTTGGATACATAAAGTGGTGGAGAAGGACCAGGAAGTTGAATAAATCTCATAGGAGTTAGGATGAAGAAGTTATCCAACTTTCAAATCAGGTGATTCCAGATTCCAGTTTGGGAATAGCACAGCTTCTTCGTCGTTCCAATCAAACCAGGATGAATCTCTTTGTAAGAAGCTTGATTTGGATACATAAAGTGGTGGAGAATCACCATGAAGTTGAATAAATCTCATAGGAGTTGGCAAGAAGAAGTTATCCCACTTTCAAATCAGGTGGTTCCAGTTTCCCAGTTTGGGAATAGGACAGCTTCTTTGTCGTTCCAATCAAACCAGGATGAATCACTTTGTGAGAAGCTTGATTTGGATACATAAAGTGGTGGAGAATGACCAGGAAGTTGAATAAATCTCATAGGAGTTAGGATGAAGAAGTTATCCCACTTTCAAATCTGGTGATTCCAGTTTCCCAGTTTGGGAATAGGACACCTTCTTTGTCGTTCCAATCAAGCCAGGATGAATCACTTTGTGAGAAGCTTGATTTGGATACATAAAGTGGTGGAGAATGACCAGGAAGTTGAATAAATCTCATAGGACTTAGGATGAAGAAGTTATCCAACTTTCAAATCAGGTGATTCCAGATTCCAGTTTGGGAATAGCACAGCTTCTTCGTCGTTCCAATCAAACCAGGATGAATCTCTTTGTAAGAAGCTTGATTTGGATACATAAAGTGGTGGAAAATGACCAGGAAGTTGAATAAATCTCATAGGAGTTGGGATGAAGAAGTTATCCCACTTTCAAATCAGGTGATTCCAGTTTCCTAGTTTGGGAATAGCACAGCTTCATCGTCGTTCCAATCACACCAGGATGAATCTCTTTGTGAGAAGCTTGATTTGGATACATAAAGTGGTGGAGAATCACCATGAAGTTGAATAAATCTCATATGAGTTGGCAAGAAGAAGTTATCCCACTTTCAAATCAGGTGGTTCCAGTTTCCCAGTTTGGGAATAGGACAGCTTCTTTGTCGTTCCAATCAAACCAGGATGAATCACTTTGTGAGAAGCTTGATTTGGATACATAAAGTGGTGGAGAATGACCAGGAAGTTGAATAAATCTCATAGGAGTTAGGATGAAGAAGTTATCCCACTTTCAAATCAGGTGATTCCAGATTCCAGTTTGGGAATAGCACAGCTTCTTCGTCGTTCCAATCAAACCAGGATGAATCTCTTTGTAAGAAGATTAATTTGGATACATAAACTGGTGGAGAATCACCAGGAAGTTGAATAAATTTCATAGGAGTTGGGATGAAGAAGTTATCCCACTTTCAAATCAGGTGATTCCAGTTTTCTAGTTTGGGAATAGCACAGCTTCATCGTCGTTCCAATCACACCAGGATGAATCTCTTTGTGAGAAGCTTGATTTGGATACATAAAGTGGTGTAGAATCACCATGAAGTTGAATAAATCTCATATGAGTTGGCAAGAAGAAGTTATCCCACTTTCAAATCAGGTGGTTCCAATTTCCCAGTTTGGGAATAGGACAGCTTCTTTGTCGTTCCAATCAAACCAGGATGAATCACTTTGTGAGAAGCTTGATTTGGATACATAAAGTGGTGGAGAATGACCAGGAAGTTGAATAAATCTCATAGGAGTTTGGATGAAGAACTTATCCCACTTTCAAATCAGGTGATTCCAGTTTCCTAGTTTGGGAATAGGACACCTTCTTTGTCGTTCCAATCAAACCAGGATGAATCACTTTGTGAGAAGCTTGATTTGGATACATAAAGTGGTGGAGAAGGACCAGGAAGTTGAATAAATCTCATAGGAGTTAGGATGAAGAAGTTATCCAACTTTCAAATCAGGTGATTCCAGATTCCAGTTTGGGAATAGCACAGCTTCTTCGTCGTTCCAATCAAACCAGGATGAATCTCTTTGTAAGAAGCTTGATTTGGATACATAAAGTGGTGGAGAATCACCATGAAGTTGAATAAATCTCATAGGAGTTGGCAAGAAGAAGTTATCCCACTTTCAAATCAGGTGGTTCTAGTTTCCCAGTTTGGGAATAGGACAGCTTCTTTGTCGTTCCAATCAAACCAGGATGAATCACTTTGTGAGAAGCTTGATTTGGATACATAAAGTGGTGTAGAATGACCAGGAAGTTGAATAAATCTCATAGGAGTTAGGATGAAGAAGTTATCCCACTTTCAAATCAGGTGATTCCAGTTTCCCAGTTTGGGAATAGGACACCTTCTTTGTCGTTCCAATCAAGCCAGGATGAATCACTTTGTGAGAAGCTTGATTTGGATACATAAAGTGGTGGAGAATGACCAGTAAGTTGAATAAATCTCATAGGAGTTAGGATGAAGAAGTTATCCAACTTTAAAATCAGGTGATTCCAGATTCCAGTTTGGGAATAGCACAGCTTCTTCGTCGTTCCAATCAAACCAGGATGAATCTCTTTGTAAGAAGCTTGATTTGGATACATAAAGTGGTGGAAAATGACCAGGAAGTTGAATAAATCTCATAGGAGTTGGGATGAAGAAGTTATCCCACTTTCAAATCAGGTGATTCCAGTTTCCTAGTTTGGGAATAGCACAGCTTCATCGTCGTTCCAATCACACCAGGATGAATCTCTTTGTGAGAAGCTTGATTTGGATACATAAAGTGGTGGAGAATCACCATGAAGTTGAATAAATCTCATATGAGTTGGCAAGAAGAAGTTATCCCACTTTCAAATCAGGTGGTTCCAGTTTCCCATTTTGGGAATAGGACAGCTTCTTTGTCGTTCCAATCAAACCAGGATGAATCACTTTGTGAGAAGCTTGATTTGGATACATAAAGTGGTGGAGAATGACCAGGAAGTTGAATAAATCTCATAGGAGTTAGGATGAAGAAGTTATCCCACTTTCAAATCAGGTGATTCCAGTTTCCCAGTTTGGGAATAGGACACCTTCTTTGTCGTTCCAATCAAACCAGGATGAATCACTTTGTGAGGAGCTTGATTTGGATACATAAAGTGGTGGAGTATTAGATTAAGAGAATGAAATGATTTAGAGAAGATTAAGGAACAGAATGTGAGATTATGAAGAGTTTAGGTGAGAATCATGATTAAGAGAGTATGAATGTAGAGAGATAGACTCAGAACTGTATCTTTATTATTAATGACAAGAGTTACAATATATAGTGAGAGATCATTAGGGTTTTCGAAATCATAAAGAGGAGCTAAGCATGTGAGGTCAACAAGGTTAGGATAAGCTTTCTTTAACTCGGCCAATCAGCGTTCCCACATGCTTGGAGCATCTAGGATCTTGGACAAAGATGCTCTTGCCTTTCCAGCTGTGCCAGCCTGTAAAGCCGCGCCTCTCTTATCCTCAAACGGTCTGATTCATTAGCCAAAGCTCCTTCTCCTTCCCTAAGTTACTCGGGTAACTTCTTGTAACCGCGGTCGAGGTTTCACTTGTCTGGATGTGTACGGACCGTACGGCCTTGTACGGCCTTGTACGGTCAGGCCAATGTGAACCTCTCCCATCACACCAATGCTTAACATACCCTCTTCAGTCTTCACCCCTTAGTACTTCACACTTGTATATTCAACTCTTCTCAACACTCCCCCTCAAGCTTAGCTTTGTGAAGTCTAAGCTTGGACACTATGAGATCTTCCTCATTAAAAACCTCATCAAAGAAAACCCATTGGGACAAAACTTTGATGAGGGAAAAAGAGTAAAGACCTCACAGTAAGGGGATCAGCTCTTGGCTGAGAGATCAATGAGTCCTAACCTGATGTAGATGGACTCCATTGTCTTCATCCTTGCGGCTTTAGTAAACACATCAGCCAACTGATCTTCACTTCTTGTATAGCATGGCAGAATCACTCCCAAGACTATCATCTGCCTCACCTTGTGACAATCTACTTCAATATGCTTGGTTCTCTCATGAAACACTGAGTTAGAGGCAATGTGGATTGCTGCCTGGTTGTCACAATGCATTGTCATAGGCGCCGCTTGCTCAATCTCAATGTGCTTCAAGATCCCCTTGATCCACACTAACTCATTGGTAAGCTTCAGCATTGCCCTATACTCAGCTTCAGCACTTGAGCAGGAGACTACTTTCTGCTTCTTGCTCTTCCAAGTCACAAGGTTCCCTCCAATGAAGGTGCAGTAACCAGTTGTAGATCTTCTGTCTGCTCTATCTCCAGCCCAATCCGCATCACAGTAGCCTACTACTTCTGTACTCCCATTGCATCCCATCCAAACTCCTTGGCCTGGTGATCCATTGAGATAGCTAAGCACTCTGTCCACCATTCTCCAATGGTGATCCTTTGGAGCTTGCATATGTTGACTAACCTGATTCACAGCAAAGCAGATATCAGGTCGTGTAATTGTTAAGTAGATTAGCTTACCCACTAGCTTCCTATAAAGCTTAGGGTCGTGGAATAGCTTGCTGTCTTCAAGCTCCCCCTCTCTTGGTACTTTGTACCCATCCTCCATTGGAATCTTAGCAGTTTGTCCTCCAAGTTTACCTGCATCTTTCAAAAGATCAAGTGTATACTTCCTTTGGGACATGAATAAACCTTCCTTGGACCTACAAATCTCAATTCCAAGAAAGTATTTCATTTCCCCTAAATCCTTGATTTCAAATACAGATTTAAGGTAGTCTTTGGTCTCTTGTATTCCAACCTCATCACTTCCAGTAATGATAATGTCATCCACATAGACCAAGAGACAGATGATACCTGATTGTGTGACTAGAGTGAACAGCGTGTGATCCAATTCTGACTTCCGGAAGCCTCTTCCATTCAAGGTTGTGCTCAGCTTATGATACCATGCTCTAGGAGATTGCTTCAATCCATAGATGGCTTTCTTAAGTCTCAACACATTTCCGGGCTTCACCATGCTCTCTAGTCCCGGAGGAGGATGCATGTATACTTCATCTTCAAGCTCCCCTTGGAGGAATGCATTCTTCACATCCATCTGCCATAAGCCCCATCCAAGGTTTGTTGCAATGGATAATATGATTCTGATTGTGTGAAGTTTAGCCACTGGTGCAAAGGTATCAATATAATCTTCTCCATATGTTTGAGTAAACCCTCTAGCCACCAGCCTTGTCTTCTTCCTATCAATCTTTCCATCAGGTAGATACTTGATTGTAAATATCCATTTACAAGACACTGCCTTCTTCCCTTTAGGCAGCTCACTCTCATACCAGGTTTCATTCTTAATCATAGCATCAGCCTCATCCGCAACTGAATCTCTCCATTCTTTGTCTTTCATTGCCTCATCATATGTCCTTGGTATATAGCTTGTATCCAAACTGATCATAAATGCGTGATGTTCATCTGGAAACTGAGCAAATGAACACACAGCTTGACTAGGATGTGCCACAGCTTGAGCATTGTAGTAGACTCTGGTGTTGGTCCAGTTAGATGGATCCCTCCTCACTCTTGTACTCCTTCTTAACGGTACTGTCTCCATAATTGGATCACTCTCCACTCCCGGTTCCCTAGTTGCCGCTTCATTCAGTACTTCTCCTTCTTCTCCTCTTTCAGATTGTACTTCAAACTGATCTCTTTCTTCAGTTTCATCTTCATTTCGCATCCCTTGTTGATCAGGACTTGCGCTCCCTTCATTCTCATGAGCTCCATCAGACTGGTTTCCCCCTTCATGATCAGCATGGGGTGTGTCTTCAGCTTCATTTTGAACTGGTGCTTCTCGCCCTTTTGGATCCTGGGTTGTATTGATCCCAAGACCATCCAAGATCATCCTAAGGCTTGCAGCCTTGTCAGATGGTTGAGCTAGATCCTTCAAATCTTCCCAGCTTCTTTCTTCATAGTACCCCTTAGTCTCTATAAACTTCACGTCTCTTGACACTAGGAGTCTTCTCGTTTGAGGATCAAAGCACTTGTATCCTCTTTGTGTAGTGGAATACCCCACAAACATAGCCTTAGTACTCTTAGGTTCCAGCTTGTTCCTCATATCTCCCGGAATCAGTACATAACAAAGGCTTCCAAACACTCTCAAGTGGCTTAGAGATGGCTTGAGCTTGTTTAACACTTCAAATGGTGATTGATCCTCCAAGATTCTTGTGGGAATCCGATTGATCAAGTAGCAGGCTGAGATCACAGCATCACTCCAGAATCTCTTTGGGACATTTGTTTGGAACATCATTGATCTTGCAACCTCCATGAGGTGTCGATTCTTTCTCTCAGCCACTCCATTCTGCTGTGGAGTGTAGGGACAGCTAGTTTGATGAAGGATTCCGTGTGAAGCTAGATGTTGCTTGAAGGCATTGCTTGTATACTCCCCACCATTATCTGATCTGAAAATCTTAAGCTTGGCATTATAATGGTTAGATACATAAGCTTGAAAGTTTTTAAATGCCTCAAGAACTCTATCCTTAGTTTTAATGAGTGTTAACCAGGTGTATTTGGATTTTTCATCAATGAATGTTACAAAATACTTATAGTTTTCCCTAGACAAGCAAGGAGCAGTCCACACATCAGAATGCACAAGATCAAAACATTTCTCATAGATAGTAGTTGAGTTCTTAAAGACTGTCTTACAATGTTTGCCCAAGATACATGCTTCACATTCATTATTTTTAAACATGACACCTGGTAACATTAAGCTTAAGGCTCTAACATGTGGGTGACCTAGTCTAGCATGCCACAATGCATTATTATTCAAACTGGAAATAGAACTAAACGAGCAACTTGAATTGGAAACAGGAGCTATGTCTTCTAGCATATAAAGCTCTCCTTTGGTAACTCCCTTGCCAATCATTTTCCTTGTATCAATATCCTGAAACTTCACATCATTAGGACTAAAGATAACATTGCAATGCAAATCAGTAGTACATCTTTTAACAGATAATAAATTAGATGTGAATTCGGGCATGTAAAATGCTTTAGACTCTTTATCAAACAGCTTTAGATTTCCTATTCCTTTAATTGCAATTCTATCACCATTAGCAATCATCACATTTCCACAAGCAGGTTCTATATTTTTAATCAAACTAGTGTCACTAATCATGTGATGAGAAGCTCCTGAATCTACAATCAATGGTTTTATCACATTACTAGCAGCAAAGGTTCTAGGCAAATCATTCAAGCTGTTTAGAGTTCTAGGTGCTCTAGTAGTCTCAATACTATGACTTAGATATCCATCAGTTCTATCTATATAGGATGCGGCAAGAGAGTATCCTAAAGGAGAGTTCATACAGTTACCATTCTCCTTGAGAGCTTTGATGAGGGCATCAATGTCTGATCTCCTTATCATCTCACCATCAGTGCTCTTCCCCGGAGTGTGTTGGGTAGTTAAGGCCTTTCCTTCACCATCTCGCATTGTCTGCCCAGCTCCGGATGTTCCAGCTTCACTTGCCCCTTCAGACAGATGCGCCCTTGCTTCTTTCTCCTTCAGGAACTTTGCTGGCTTGAGGTGAGGGTGCAGAATCCAGCACTGGCTCCTCTTGTGGCCCTGCTTCTTGCAATGGTCACACTTCCCTCCAAACTTCCCTTCTTCAGTGCGGTAAGCCGCCTTGTTTGCCTGGATAGTATCAGCTTGGTTTGCAAGTGTGAGCTCCCCCTTGCCTCCGAACAGCCCAACCGATCCCTCTTCTTTTTGTATCTGAGCACACACATCTTCAAGGGAGGGAAGCTTTGGTGACCTCAGGATGTGCTTGATGAGATCATTAAAGATCGGATTCAAGGTGAGTAGTAAGCCGAACACTTGGTCTTGTTCTCTCCTTTCCATGAGCACATCTTGGTCAGTGGTGTTGGGCCTCAGCATCTCTAGCTCTGACCACAAGGCTCTGAACTTTCCCAAGTGTTTAGTAAACTCCACCTCCTCTTGCACAAGTGTGTTGATCGATCTCTTCAACTCAAACACACGGCTTAGGTTAGATGTGTTACCATAGACCTTTTGGAGTGTCTCCCACAGGTCCTTTGGCGTCTCACAGTAGCTGTATGCTTCCAAGATCGAGGCTTCAAGTGACCCATGTAGCACCGTAAGCACCTTCAAGTCATCCTGATCCCACTTCTCTTGATCTGCCACCACCAGCTCTTGACCGCCTTCTCCTTCTCTAGCAACTGGTCTTGGAGCTCCACCAGAGATATGGCTCCACAGACCCTTGCTCCCAACCGCTGCTTTCACCAAGCGAGACCACAACAGGTAGTTAGTACCACCCTTCAACGTAACCGCCACCGAGAGAGTCTTGCTCTTGCTTTCCTCCATTCCAAATGCTTTAAAGAACAACCGTAGATGAAATGAAGCTGAAGATTAATGAGATTAGAAACCAGAATATGAGCAACCTGGCTCTGATACCATATTAGATTAAGAGAATGAAATGATTTAGAGAAGATTAAGGAACAGAATGTGAGATTATGAAGAGTTTAGGTGAGAATCATGATTAAGAGAGTATGAATGTAGAGAGATAGACTCAGAACTGTATCTTTATTATTAATGACAAGAGTTACAATATATAGTGAGAGATCATTAGGGTTTTCGAAATCATAAAGAGGAGCTAAGCATGTGAGGTCAACAAGGTTAGGATAAGCTTTCTTTAACTCGGCCAATCAGCGTTCCCACATGCTTGGAGCATCTAGGATCTTGGACAAAGATGCTCTTGCCTTTCCAGCTGTGCCAGCCTGTAAAGCCGCGCCTCTCTTATCCTCAAACGGTCTGATTCATTAGCCAAAGCTCCTTCTCCTTCCCTAAGTTACTCGGGTAACTTCTTGTAACCGCGGTCGAGGTTTCACTTGTCTGGATGTGTACGGACCGTACGGCCTTGTACGGCCTTGTACGGTCAGGCCAATGTGAACCTCTCCCATCACACCAATGCTTAACATACCCTCTTCAGTCTTCACCCCTTAGTACTTCACACTTGTATATTCAACTCTTCTCAACATGGAGAAGGACCAGGAAGTTGAATAAATCTCATAGGAGTTAGGATGAAGAAGTTATCCAACTTTCAAATCAGGTGATTCCAGATTCCAGTTTGGGAATAGCACAGCTTCTTCGTCGTTCCAATCAAACCAGGATGAATCTCTTTGTAAGAAGCTTGATTTGGATACATAAAGTGGTGGAGAATCACCATGAAGTTGAATAAATCTCATAGGAGTTGGCAAGAAGAAGTTATCCCACTTTCAAATCAGGTGGTTCCAGTTTCCCAGTTTGGGAATAGGACAGCTTCTTTGTCGTTCCAATCAAACCAGGATGAATCACTTTGTGAGAAGCTTGATTTGGATACATAAAGTGGTGGAGAATGACCAGGAAGTTGAATAAATCTCATAGGAGTTAGGATGAAGAAGTTATCCCACTTTCAAATCAGGTGATTCCAGTTTCCCAGTTTGGGAATAGGACACCTTCTTTGTCGTTCCAATCAAGCCAGGATGAATCACTTTGTGAGAAGCTTGATTTGGATACATAAAGTGGTGGAGAATGACCAGGAAGTTGAATAAATCTCATAGGAGTTAGGATGAAGAAGTTATCCAACTTTCAAATCAGGTGATTCCAGATTCCAGTTTGGGAATAGCACAGCTTCTTCGTCGTTCCAATCAAACCAGGATGAATCTCTTTGTAAGAAGCTTGATTTGGATACATAAAGTGGTGGAAAATGACCAGGAAGTTGAATAAATCTCATAGGAGTTGGGATGAAGAAGTTATCCCACTTTCAAATCAGGTGATTTCAGTTTCCTAGTTTGGGAATAGCACAGCTTCATCGTCGTTCCAATCACACCAGGATGAATCTCTTTGTGAGAAGCTTGATTTGGATACATAAAGTGGTGGAGAATCACCATGAAGTTGAATAAATCTCATATGAGTTGGCAAGAAGAAGTTATCCCACTTTCAAATCAGGTGGTTCCAGTTTCCCAGTTTGGGAATAGGACAGCTTCTTTGTCGTTCCAATCAAACCAGGATGAATCACTTTGTGAGAAGCTTGATTTGGATACATAAAGTGGTGGAGAATGACCAGGAAGTTGAATAAATCTCATAGGAGTTAGGATGAAGAAGTTATCCCACTTTCAAATCAGGTGATTCCAGTTTCCTAGTTTGGGAATAGGACACCTTCTTTGTCGTTCCAATCAAACCAGGATGAATCACTTTGTGACAAGCTTGATTTGGATACATAAAGTGGTGGAGAAGGACCAGGAAGTTGAATAAATCTCATAGGAGTTAGGATGAAGAAGTTATCCAACTTTCAAATCAGGTGATTCCAGATTCCAGTTTGGGAATAGCACAGCTTCTTCGTCGTTCCAATCAAACCAGGATGAATCTCTTTGTAAGAAGCTTGATTTAGATACATAAAGTGGTGGAGAATCACCATGAAGTTGAATAAATCTCATAGGAGTTGGCAAGAAGAAGTTATCCCACTTTCAAATCGGGTGGTTCCAGTTTCCCAGTTTGGGAATAGGACAGCTTCTTTGTCGTTCCAATCAAACCAGGATGAATCACTTTGTGAGAAGCTTGATTTGGATACATAAAGTGGTGGAGAATGACCAGGAAGTTGAATAAATATCATAGGAGTTAGAATGAAGAAGTTATCCCACTTTCAAATCAGGTGATTCCAGTTTCCCAGTTTGGGAATAGGACACCTTCTTTGTCGTTCCAATCAAGCCAGGATGAATCACTTTGTCAGAAGCTTGATTTGGATACATAAAGTGGTGGAGAATGACCAGGAAGTTGAATAAATCTCATTGGAGTTAGGATGAAGAAGTTATCCAACTTTCAAATCAGGTGATTCCAGATTCCAGTTTGGGAATAGCAGAGCTTCTTCGTCGTTCCAATCAAACCAGGATGAATCTCTTTGTAAGAAGCTTGATTTGGATACATAAAGTGGTGGAAAATGACCAGGAAGTTGAATAAATCTCATAGGAGTTGGGATGAAGAAATTATCCCACTTTCAAATCAGGTGATTCCAGTTTCCTAGTTTGGGAATAGCACAGCTTCATCGTCGTTCCAATCACACCAGGATGAATCTCTTTGTGAGAAGCTTGATTTGGATACATAAAGTGGTGGAGAATCACCATGAAGTTGAATAAATCTCATATGAGTTGGCAAGAAGAAGTTATCCCACTTTCAAATCAGGTGGTTCCAGTTTCCCAGTTTGGGAATAGGACAGCTTCTTTGTCGTTCCAATCAAACCAGGATGAATCACTTTGTGAGAAGCTTGATTTGGATACATAAAGTGGTGGAGAATGACCAGGAAGTTGAATAAATCTCATAGGAGTTAGGATGAAGAAGTTATCCCACTTTCAAATCAGGTGATTCCAGTTTCCCAGTTTGGGAATAGGACACCTTCTTTGTCGTTCCAATCAAACCAGGATGAATCACTTTGTGAGAAGCTTGATTTGAATACATAAAGTGGTGGAGAATGACCAGGAAGTTGAATAAATCTCATAGGAGTTGGGATGAAGAAGTTATCCCACTTTCAAATCAGGTGATTCCAGTTTCCTAGTTTGGGAATAGCACAACTTCATCGTCGTTCCAATCACACCAGGATGAATCTCTTTGTAAGAAGCTTGATTTGGATACATAAAGTGGTGGAGAATCACCATGAAGTTGAATAAATCTCATATGAGTTGGCAAGAAGAAGTTATCCCACTTTCAAATCAGGTGGTTCCAGTTTCCCAGTTTGGGAATAGGACAGCTTCTTTGTCGTTCCAATCAAACCAGGATGAATCACTTTGTGAGAAGCTTGATTTGGATACATAAAGTGGTGGAGAATGACCAGGAAGTTGAATAAATCTCATAGGAGTTAGGATGAAGAAGTTATCCAACTTTCAAATCAGGTGATTCCAGATTCCAGTTTGGGAATAACACCGCTTCTTCGTCGTTCCAATCAAACCAGGATGAATCACTTTGTAAGAAGCTTGATTTGGATACATAAAGTGGTGGAGAATGACCAGAAAGTTGAATAAATCTCATAGGAGTTGGGATGAAGAAGTTATCCCACTTTCAAATCAGGTGATTCCAGTTTCCTAGTTTGGGAATAGCACAGCTTCATCGTCGTTCCAATCACACCAGGATGAATCACTTTGTGAGAAGCTTGATTTGGATACATAAAGTGGTGGAGAATCACCATGAAGTTGAATAAATCTCATATGAGTTGGCAAGAAGAAGTTATCCCACTTTCAAATCAGGTGGTTCCAGTTTCCCAGTTTGGGAATAGGACAGCTTCTTTGTCGTTCCAATCAAACCAGGATGAATCACTTTGTGAGAAGCTTGATTTGGATACATAAAGTGGTGGAGAATGACCAGGAAGTTGAATAAATCTCATAGGAGTTAGGATGAAGAAGTTATCCAACTTTCAAATCAGGTGATTCCAGTTTCCCAGTTTGGGAATAGGACACCTTCTTTGTCGTTCCAATCAAACCAGGATGAATCACTTTGTGAGAAGCTTGATTTGAATACATAAAGTGGTGGAGAATGACCAGGAAGTTGAATAAATCTCATAGGAGTTGGGATGAAGAAGTTATCCCACTTTCAAATCAGGTGATTCCAGTTTCCTAGTTTGGGAATAGCACAGCTTCATCGTCGTTCCAATCACACCAGGATGAATCTCTTTGTAAGAAGCTTGATTTGGATACATAAAGTGGTGGAGAATCACCATGAAGTTGAATAAATCTCATATGAGTTGGCAAGAAGAAGTTATCCCACTTTCAAATCAGGTGGTTCCAGTTTCCCAGTTTGGGAATAGGACAGCTTCTTTGTCGTTCCAATCAAACCAGGATGAATCACTTTGTGAGAAGCTTGATTTGGATACATAAAGTGGTGGAGAATGACCAGGAAGTTGAATAAATCTCATAGGAGTTAGGATGAAGAAGTTATCCCACTTTCAAATCAGGTGATTCCAGTTTCCCAGTTTGGGAATAGGACACCTTCTTTGTCGTTCCAATCAAACCAGGATGAATCACTTTGTGAGAAGCTTGATTTGGATACATAAAGTGGTGGAGAATGACCAGGAAGTTGAATAAATCTCATAGGAGTTGGGATGAAGAAGTTATCCCACTTTCAAATCAGGTGATTCCAGTTTCCTAGTTTGGGAATAGCACAGCTTCATCGTCGTTCCAATCACACCAGGATGAATCTCTTTGTGAAGAAGCTTGATTTGGATACATAAAGTGGTGGAGAATCACCATGAAGTTGAATAAATCTCATATGAGTTGGCAAGAAGAAGTTATCCCACTTTCAAATCAGGTGGTTCCAGTTTCCCAGTTTGGGAATAGGACAGCTTCTTTGTCGTTCCAATCAAACCAGGATGAATCACTTTGTGAGAAGCTTGATTTGGATACATAAAGTGGTGGAGAATGACCAGGAAGTTGAATAAATCTCATAGGAGTTAGGATGAAGAAGTTATCCAACTTTCAAATCAGGTGATTCCAGATTCCAGTTTGGGAATAGCACAGCTTCTTCGTCGTTCCAATCAAACCAGGATGAATCTCTTTGTAAGAAGCTTGATTTGGATACATAAAGTGGTGGAGAATGACCAGGAAGTTGAATAAATCTCATAGGAGTTGGGATGAAGAAGTTATCCCACTTTCAAATCAGGTGATTCCAGTTTCCTAGTTTGGGAATAGCACAGCTTCATCGTCGTTCCAATCACACCAGGATGAATCTCTTTGTGAGAAGCTTGATTTGGATACATAAAGTGGTGGAGAATCACCATGAAGTTGAATAAATCTCATATGAGTTGGCAAGAAGAAGTTATCCCACTTTCAAATCAGGTGGTTCCAGTTTCCCAGTTTGGGAATAGGACAGCTTCTTTGTCGTTCCAATCAAACCAGGATGAATCACTTTGTGAGAAGCTTGATTTGGATACATAAAGTGGTGGAGAATGACCAGGAAGTTGAATAAATCTCATAGGAGTTAGGATGAAGAAGTTATCCCACTTTCAAATCAGGTGATTCCAGTTTCCCAGTTTGGGAATAGGACACCTTCTTTGTCGTTCCAATCAAACCAGGATGAATCACTTTGTGAGAAGCTTGATTTGGATACATAAAGTGGTGGAGAAGGACCAGGAAGTTGAATAAATCTCATAGGAGTTAGGATGAAGAAGTTATCCAACTTTCAAATCAGGTGATTCCAGATTCCAGTTTGGGAATAGCACAGCTTCTTCGTCGTTCCAATCAAACCAGGATGAATCTCTTTGTAAGAAGCTTGATTTGGATACATAAAGTGGTGGAGAATCACCATGAAGTTGAATAAATCTCATAGGAGTTGGCAAGAAGAAGTTATCCCACTTTCAAATCAGGTGGTTCCAGTTTCCCAGTTTGGGAATAGGACAGCTTCTTTGTCGTTCCAATCAAACCAGGATGAATCACTTTGTGAGAAGCTTGATTTGGATACATAAAGTGGTGGAGAATGACCAGGAAGTTGAATAAATCTCATAGGAGTTAGGAATGAAGAAGTTATCCCACTTTCAAATCAGGTGATTCCAGTTTCCCAGTTTGGGAATAGGACACCTTCTTTGTCGTTCCAATCAAGCCAGGATGAATCACTTTGTGAGAAGCTTGATTTGGATACATAAAGTGGTGGAGAATGACCAGGAAGTTGAATAAATCTCATAGGAGTTAGGATGAAGAAGTTATCCAACTTTCAAATCAGGTGATTCCAGATTCCAGTTTGGGAATAGCACAGCTTCTTCGTCGTTCCAATCAAACCAGGATGAATCTCTTTGTAAGAAGCTTGATTTGGATACATAAAGTGGTGGAGAATGACCAGGAAGTTGAATAAATCTCATAGGAGTTGGGATGAAGAAGTTATCCCACTTTCAAATCAGGTGATTCCAGTTTCCTAGTTTGGGAATAGCACAGCTTCATCGTCGTTCCAATCACACCAGGATGAATCTCTTTGTGAGAAGCTTGATTTGGATACATAAAGTGGTGGAGAATCACCATGAAGTTGAATAAATCTCATATGAGTTGGCAAGAAGAAGTTATCCCACTTTCAAATCAGGTGGTTCCAGTTTCCCAGTTTGGGAATAGGACAGCTTCTTTGTCGTTCCAATCAAACCAGGATGAATCACTTTGTGAGAAGCTTGATTTGGATACATAAAGTGGTGGAGAATGACCAGGAAGTTGAATAAATCTCATAGGAGTTAGGATGAAGAAGTTATCCCACTTTCAAATCAGGTGATTCCAGTTTCCCAGTTTGGGAATAGGACACCTTCTTTGTCGTTCCAATCAAACCAGGATGAATCACTTTGTGAGAAGCTTGATTTGGATACATAAAGTGGTGGAGAATGACCAGGAAGTTGAATAAATCTCATAGGAGTTAGGATGAAGAAGTTATCCCACTTTCAAATCAGGTGATTCCAGATTCCAGTTTGGGAATAGCACAGCTTCATCGTCGTTCCAATCAAACCAGGATGAATCTCTTTGTAAGAAGCTTGATTTGGATACATAAAGTGGTGGAGAATCACCATGAAGTTGAATAAATCTCATAGGAGTTGGCAAGAAGAAGTTATCCCACTTTCAAATCAGGTGGTTCCAGTTTCCCAGTTTGGGAATAGGACAGCTTCTTTGTCGTTCCAATCAAACCAGGATGAATCACTTTGTGAGAAGCTTGATTTGGATACATAAAGTGGTGGAGAATGACCAGGAAGTTGAATAAATCTCATAGGAGTTAGGATGAAGAAGTTATCCAACTTTCAAATCAGGTGATTCCAGATTCCAGTTTGGGAATAGACACCGCTTCTTCGTCGTTCCAATCAAACCAGGATGAATCACTTTGTGAAGAAGCTTGATTTGGATACATAAAGTGGTGGAGAATGACCAGGAAGTTGAATAAATCTCATAGGAGTTGGATGAAGAAGTTATCCCACTTTCAAATCAGGTGATTCCAGTTTCCAGTTTGGGAATAGCACAGCTTCTTCGTCGTTCCAATCAAACCAGGATGAATCACTTTGTGAGAAGCTTGATTTGGATACATAAAGTGGTGGAGAATGCACCATGAAGTTGAATAAATCTCATAGGAGTTGGAAGAAGAAGTTATCCCACTTTCAAATCAGGTGATTCCAGTTTCCCAGTTTGGGAATAGGACAGCTTCTTTGTCGTTCCAATCAACCAGGATGAATCACTTTGTGAGAAGCTTGATTTGGATACATAAAGTGGTGGAGAATGACCAGGAAGTTGAATAAATCTCATAGGAGTTAGGATGAAGAAGTTATCCCACTTTCAAATCAGGTGATTCCAGTTTCCCAGTTTGGGAATAGGACAGCCTTCTTTGTCGTTCCAATCAAACCAGGATGAATCACTTTGTGAGAAGCTTGATTTGGATACATAAAGTGGTGGAGAAGACCAGGAAGTTGAATAAATCTCATAGGAGTTGGGATGAAGAAGTTATCCCACTTTCAAATCAGGTGATTCCAGTTTCCTAGTTTGGGAATAGCACAGCTTCATCGTCGTTCCAATCACACCAGGATGAATCTCTTTGTAAGAAGCTTGATTTGGATACATAAAGTGGTGGAGAATCACCATGAAGTTGAATAAATCTCATATGAGTTGGCAAGAAGAAGTTATCCCACTTTCAAATCAGGTGGTTCCAGTTTCCCAGTTTGGGAATAGGACAGCTTCTTTGTCGTTCCAATCAAACCAGGATGAATCACTTTGTGAGAAGCTTGATTTGGATACATAAAGTGGTGGAGAATGACCAGGAAGTTGAATAAATCTCATAGGAGTTAGGATGAAGAAGTTATCCCACTTTCAAATCAGGTGATTCCAGTTTCCCAGTTTGGGAATAGGACACCTTCTTTGTCGTTCCAATCAAACCAGGATGAATCACTTTGTGAGAAGCTTGATTTGGATACATAAAGTGGTGGAGAAGGACCAGGAAGTTGAATAAATCTCATAGGAGTTAGGATGAAGAAGTTATCCAACTTTCAAATCAGGTGATTCCAGATTCCAGTTTGGGAATAGCACAGCTTCTTCGTCGTTCCAATCAAACCAGGATGAATCTCTTTGTAAGAAGCTTGATTTGGATACATAAAGTGGTGGAGAATCACCATGAAGTTGAATAAATCTCATAGGAGTTGGCAAGAAGAAGTTATCCCACTTTCAAATCAGGTGGTTCCAGTTTCCCAGTTTGGGAATAGGACAGCTTCTTTGTCGTTCCAATCAAACCAGGATGAATCACTTTGTGAGAAGCTTGATTTGGATACATAAAGTGGTGGAGAATGCACCATGAAGTTGAATAAATCTCATAGGAGTTAGGCAATGAAGAAGTTATCCCACTTTCAAATCAGGTGATTCCAGTTTCCCAGTTTGGGAATAGGACACCTTCTTTGTCGTTCCAATCAAACCAGGATGAATCACTTTGTGAGAAGCTTGATTTGGATACATAAAGTGGTGGAGAATGACCAGGAAGTTGAATAAATCTCATAGGAGTTAGGATGAAGAAGTTATCCAACTTTCAAATCAGGTGATTCCAGTTTCCCAGTTTGGGAATAGCACAGCTTCTTCGTCGTTCCAATCAAACCAGGATGAATCACTTTGTGAGAAGCTTGATTTGGATACATAAAGTGGTGGAGAATGACCAGGAAGTTGAATAAATCTCATAGGAGTTGGCATGAAGAAGTTATCCCACTTTCAAATCAGGTGATTCCAGTTTCCTAGTTTGGGAATAGGCACAGCTTCATTCGTCGTTCCAATCACACCAGGATGAATCTCTTTGTGAAGAAGCTTGATTTGGATACATAAAGTGGTGGAGAATCACCATGAAGTTGAATAAATCTCATATGAGTTGGCAAGAAGAAGTTATCCCACTTTCAAATCAGGTGGTTCCAGTTTCCCAGTTTGGGAATAGGACAGCTTCTTTGTCGTTCCAATCAAACCAGGATGAATCACTTTGTGAGAAGCTTGATTTGGATACATAAAGTGGTGGAGAATGACCAGGAAGTTGAATAAATCTCATAGGAGTTAGGATGAAGAAGTTATCCCACTTTCAAATCAGGTGATTCCAGTTTCCCAGTTTGGGAATAGGACACCTTCTTTGTCGTTCCAATCAAACCAGGATGAATCACTTTGTGAGAAGCTTGATTTGGATACATAAAGTGGTGGAGAAGGACCAGGAAGTTGAATAAATCTCATAGGAGTTAGGATGAAGAAGTTATCCAACTTTCAAATCAGGTGATTCCAGATTCCAGTTTGGGAATAGCACAGCTTCTTCGTCGTTCCAATCAAACCAGGATGAATCTCTTTGTAAGAAGCTTGATTTGGATACATAAAGTGGTGGAGAATCACCATGAAGTTGAATAAATCTCATAGGAGTTGGCAAGAAGAAGTTATCCCACTTTCAAATCAGGTGATTCCAGTTTCCCAGTTTGGGAATAGGACAGCTTCTTTGTCGTTCCAATCAAACCAGGATGAATCACTTTGTGAGAAGCTTGATTTGGATACATAAAGTGGTGGAGAATGACCAGGAAGTTGAATAAATCTCATAGGAGTTAGGATGAAGAAGTTATCCCACTTTCAAATCAGGTGATTCCAGTTTCCCAGTTTGGGAATAGGACACCTTCTTTGTCGTTCCAATCAAACCAGGATGAATCACTTTGTGAGAAGCTTGATTTGGATACATAAAGTGGTGGAGAATGACCAGGAAGTTGAATAAATCTCATAGGAGTTAGGATGAAGAAGTTATCCCACTTTCAAATCAGGTGATTCCAGTTTCCAGTTTGGGAATAGCACAGCTTCTTCGTCGTTCCAATCAAACCAGGATGAATCTCTTTGTAAGAAGCTTGATTTGGATACATAAAGTGGTGGAGAATGACCAGGAAGTTGAATAAATCTCATAGGAGTTGGAATGAAGAAGTTATCCCACTTTCAAATCAGGTGATTCCAGTTTCCCAGTTTGGGAATAGGACAGCTTCTTTGTCGTTCCAATCAAACCAGGATGAATCACTTTGTGAGAAGCTTGATTTGGATACATAAAGTGGTGGAGAATGACCAGGAAGTTGAATAAATCTCATAGGAGTTAGGATGAAGAAGTTATCCCACTTTCAAATCAGGTGATTCCAGTTTCCCAGTTTGGGAATAGCACAGCTTCTTCGTCGTTCCAATCAAACCAGGATGAATCACTTTGTGAGAAGCTTGATTTGGATACATAAAGTGGTGGAGAATGACCAGGAAGTTGAATAAATCTCATAGGAGTTGGGATGAAGAAGTTATCCCACTTTCAAATCAGGTGATTCCAGTTTCCAGTTTGGGAATAGCACAGCTTCATTCGTCGTTCCAATCACACCAGGATGAATCTCTTTGTGAGAAGCTTGATTTGGATACATAAAGTGGTGGAGAATCACCATGAAGTTGAATAAATCTCATAGGAGTTGGCAAGAAGAAGTTATCCCACTTTCAAATCAGGTGATTCCAGTTTCCCAGTTTGGGAATAGGACAGCTTCTTTGTCGTTCCAATCAAACCAGGATGAATCACTTTGTGAGAAGCTTGATTTGGATACATAAAGTGGTGGAGAATGACCAGGAAGTTGAATAAATCTCATAGGAGTTAGGATGAAGAAGTTATCCCACTTTCAAATCAGGTGATTCCAGTTTCCAGTTTGGGAATAGGACAGCTTCTTTGTCGTTCCAATCAAACCAGGATGAATCACTTTGTGAGAAGCTTGATTTGGATACATAAAGTGGTGGAGAATGACCAGGAAGTTGAATAAATCTCATAGGAGTTAGGATGAAGAAGTTATCCCACTTTCAAATCAGGTGATTCCAGTTTCCCAGTTTGGGAATAGGATAGCTTCTTTGTCGTTCCAATCAAACCAGGATGAATCACTTTGTGAGAAGCTTGATTTGGATACATAAAGTGGTGGAGAATGACCAGGAAGTTGAATAAATCTCATAGGAGTTAGGATGAAGAAGTTATCCCACTTTCAAATCAGGTGATTCCAGTTTCCAGTTTGGGAATAGCACAGCTTCTTCGTCGTTCCAATCAAACCAGGATGAATCTCTTTGTAAGAAGCTTGATTTGGATACATAAAGTGGTGGAGAATCACCATGAAGTTGAATAAATCTCATAGGAGTTGGCAATGAAGAAGTTATCCCACTTTCAAATCAGGTGATTCCAGTTTCCCAGTTTGGGAATAGCACAGCTTCTTCGTCGTTCCAATCAAACCAGGATGAATCACTTTGTGAGAAGCTTGATTTGGATACATAAAGTGGTGGAGAATGACCAGGAAGTTGAATAAATCTCATAGGAGTTAGGATGAAGAAGTTATCCCACTTTCAAATCAGGTGATTCCAGTTTCCCAGTTTGGGAATAGGACAGCCTTCTTTGTCGTTCCAATCAAACCAGGATGAATCACTTTGTGAGAAGCTTGATTTGGATACATAAAGTGGTGGAGAAGGACCAGGAAGTTGAATAAATCTCATAGGAGTTAGGATGAAGAAGTTATCCAACTTTCAAATCAGGTGATTCCAGATTCCAGTTTGGGAATAGCACAGCTTCTTCGTCGTTCCAATCAAACCAGGATGAATCTCTTTGTAAGAAGCTTGATTTGGATACATAAAGTGGTGGAGAATCACCATGAAGTTGAATAAATCTCATAGGAGTTGGCAAGAAGAAGTTATCCCACTTTCAAATCAGGTGATTCCAGTTTCCCAGTTTGGGAATAGCACAGCTTCATCGTCGTTCCAATCACACCAGGATGAATCACTTTGTGAGAAGCTTGATTTGGATACATAAATTGGTGGAGAATCACCATGAAGTTGAATAAATCTCATAGGAGTTAGCAAGAAGAAGTTATCCCACTTTCAAATCAAGTGGTTCCAGTTTCCCAGTTTGGGAATAGGACAGCTTCTTTGTCGTTCCAATCAAACCAGGATGAATCACTTTGTGAGAAGCTTGATTTGGATACATAAAGTGGTGGAGAATGACCAGGAAGTTGAATAAATCTCATAGGAGTTAGGATGAAGAAGTTATCCCACTTTCAAATCAGGTGATTCCAGTTTCCTAGTTTGGGAATAGCACAGCTTCTTCGTCGTTCCAATCAAACCAGGATGAATCACTTTGTGAGAAGCTTGATTTGGATACATAAAGTGGTGGAGAATGACCAGGAAGTTGAATAAATCTCATAGGAGTTGGGATGAAGAAGTTATCCCACTTTCAAATCAGGTGATTCCAGTTTCCAGTTTGGGAATAGCATAGCTTCTTCGTCGTTCCAATCAAACCAGGATGAATCACTTTGTGAGAAGCTTGATTTGGATACATAAAGTGGTGGAGAATCACCAGGAAGTTGAATAAATCTCATAGGAGTTGGCAATGAAGAAGTTATCCCACTTTCAAATCAGGTGATTCCAGTTTCCCAGTTTGGGAATAGGACAGCTTCTTTGTCGTTCCAATCAAACCAGGATGAATCACTTTGTGAGAAGCTTGATTTGGATACATAAAGTGGTGGAGAATGACCAGGAAGTTGAATAAATCTCATAGGAGTTAGGATGAAGAAGTTATCCAACTTTCAAATCAGGTGATTCCAGATTTCCAGTTTGGGAATAGGCACAGCTTCTTCGTCGTTCCAATCAAACCAGGATGAATCACTTTGTGAGAAGCTTGATTTGGATACATAAAGTGGTGGAGAATGCACCAGGAAGTTGAATAAATCTCATAGGAGTTGGATGAAGAAGTTATCCCACTTTCAAATCAGGTGATTCCAGTTTCCCAGTTTGGGAATAGCACAGCTTCATTCGTCGTTCCAATCAAACCAGGATGAATCACTTTGTGAGAAGCTTGATTTGGATACATAAAGTGGTGGAGAATGACCAGGAAGTTGAATAAATCTCATAGGAGTTGGATGAAGAAGTTATCCCACTTTCAAATCAGGTGATTCCAGTTTCCCAGTTTGGGAATAGGACAGCTTCTTTGTCGTTCCAATCAAACCAGGATGAATCACTTTGTGAGAAGCTTGATTTGGATACATAAAGTGGTGGAGAATGACCAGGAAGTTGAATAAATCTCATAGGAGTTAGGATGAAGAAGTTATCCCACTTTCAAATCAGGTGATTCCAGTTTCCCAGTTTGGGAATAGGACAGCTTCTTCGTCGTTCCAATCAAACCAGGATGAATCACTTTGTGAGAAGCTTGATTTGGATACATAAAGTGGTGGAGAATGACCATGAAGTTGAATAAATCTCATAGGAGTTGGATGAAGAAGTTATCCCACTTTCAAATCAGGTGATTCCAGTTTCCCAGTTTGGGAATAGGCACAGCTTCTTCGTCGTTCCAATCAAACCAGGATGAATCACTTTGTGAGAAGCTTGATTTGGATACATAAAGTGGTGGAGAATGACCAGGAAGTTGAATAAATCTCATAGGAGTTAGGATGAAGAAGTTATCCCACTTTCAAATCAGGTGATTCCAGTTTCCCAGTTTGGGAATAGCACAGCTTCTTCGTCGTTCCAATCAAACCAGGATGAATCACTTTGTGAGAAGCTTGATTTGGATACATAAAGTGGTGGAGAATGACCAGGAAGTTGAATAAATCTCATAGGAGTTAGGCATGAAGAAGTTATCCCACTTTCAAATCAGGTGATTCCAGTTTCCCAGTTTGGGAATAGGACAGCTTCTTTGTCGTTCCAATCAAACCAGGATGAATCACTTTGTGAGAAGCTTGATTTGGATACATAAAGTGGTGGAGAATGACCAGGAAGTTGAATAAATCTCATAGGAGTTAGGATGAAGAAGTTATCCCACTTTCAAATCAGGTGATTCCAGTTTCCAGTTTGGGAATAGCACAGCTTCTTCGTCGTTCCAATCAAACCAGGATGAATCTCTTTGTGAGAAGCTTGATTTGGATACATAAAGTGGTGGAGAATGACCAGGAAGTTGAATAAATCTCATAGGAGTTGGAATGAAGAAGTTATCCCACTTTCAAATCAGGTGATTCCAGTTTCCCAGTTTGGGAATAGCACAGCTTCTTCGTCGTTCCAATCAAACCAGGATGAATCATCTTTGTGAGAAGCTTGATTTGGATACATAAAGTGGTGGAGAATGCACCAGGAAGTTGAATAAATCTCATAGGAGTTGGAATGAAGAAGTTATCCCACTTTCAAATCAGGTGATTCCAGTTTCCCAGTTTGGGAATAGGACAGCTTCTTTGTCGTTCCAATCAAACCAGGATGAATCACTTTGTGAGAAGCTTGATTTGGATACATAAAGTGGTGGAGAATGACCAGGAAGTTGAATAAATCTCATAGGAGTTGGATGAAGAAGTTATCCCACTTTCAAATCAGGTGATTCCAGTTTCCCAGTTTGGGAATAGGACACAGCTTCTTCGTCGTTCCAATCAAACCAGGATGAATCACTTTGTGAGAAGCTTGATTTGGATACATAAAGTGGTGGAGAATGACCAGGAAGTTGAATAAATCTCATAGGAGTTAGGATGAAGAAGTTATCCCACTTTCAAATCAGGTGATTCCAGATTCCCAGTTTGGGAATAGGCACAGCTTCTTTGTCGTTCCAATCAAACCAGGATGAATCATCTTTGTGAGAAGCTTGATTTGGATACATAAAGTGGTGGAGAATGACCAGGAAGTTGAATAAATCTCATAGGAGTTGGATGAAGAAGTTATCCCACTTTCAAATCAGGTGATTCCAGTTTCCCAGTTTGGGAATAGCACAGCTTCTTCGTCGTTCCAATCAAACCAGGATGAATCATCTTTGTGAGAAGCTTGATTTGGATACATAAAGTGGTGGAGAATGACCAGGAAGTTGAATAAATCTCATAGGAGTTGGCAATGAAGAAGTTATCCCACTTTCAAATCAGGTGATTCCAGTTTCCCAGTTTGGGAATAGGACAGCTTCTTCGTCGTTCCAATCAAACCAGGATGAATCACTTTGTGAGAAGCTTGATTTGGATACATAAAGTGGTGGAGAATGACCAGGAAGTTGAATAAATCTCATAGGAGTTAGGATGAAGAAGTTATCCCACTTTCAAATCAGGTGATTCCAGTTTCCAGTTTGGGAATAGCACAGCTTCTTCGTCGTTCCAATCAAACCAGGATGAATCACTTTGTGAGAAGCTTGATTTGGATACATAAAGTGGTGGAGAATGACCAGGAAGTTGAATAAATCTCATAGGAGTTGGGATGAAGAAGTTATCCCACTTTCAAATCAGGTGATTCCAGTTTCCTAGTTTGGGAATAGCACAGCTTCATTCGTCGTTCCAATCACACCAGGATGAATCATCTTTGTGAGAAGCTTGATTTGGATACATAAAGTGGTGGAGAATGACCAGGAAGTTGAATAAATCTCATATGAGTTGGCAAGAAGAAGTTATCCCACTTTCAAATCAGGTGATTCCAGTTTCCCAGTTTGGGAATAGGCACAGCTTCTTTGTCGTTCCAATCAAACCAGGATGAATCACTTTGTGAGAAGCTTGATTTGGATACATAAAGTGGTGGAGAATGACCAGGAAGTTGAATAAATCTCATAGGAGTTAGGATGAAGAAGTTATCCCACTTTCAAATCAGGTGATTCCAGTTTCCCAGTTTGGGAATAGGACACCTTCTTCGTCGTTCCAATCAAACCAGGATGAATCACTTTGTGAGAAGCTTGATTTGGATACATAAAGTGGTGGAGAATGACCAGGAAGTTGAATAAATCTCATAGGAGTTAGGATGAAGAAGTTATCCCACTTTCAAATCAGGTGATTCCAGATTTCCAGTTTGGGAATAGCACAGCTTCTTCGTCGTTCCAATCAAACCAGGATGAATCTCTTTGTAAGAAGCTTGATTTGGATACATAAAGTGGTGGAGAATCACCATGAAGTTGAATAAATCTCATAGGAGTTGGCAATGAAGAAGTTATCCCACTTTCAAATCAGGTGATTCCAGTTTCCCAGTTTGGGAATAGGACAGCTTCTTTGTCGTTCCAATCAAACCAGGATGAATCACTTTGTGAGAAGCTTGATTTGGATACATAAAGTGGTGGAGAATGACCAGGAAGTTGAATAAATCTCATAGGAGTTAGGATGAAGAAGTTATCCCACTTTCAAATCAGGTGATTCCAGTTTCCCAGTTTGGGAATAGGACAGCTTCTTTCGTCGTTCCAATCAAACCAGGATGAATCACTTTGTGAGAAGCTTGATTTGGATACATAAAGTGGTGGAGAATGACCAGGAAGTTGAATAAATCTCATAGGAGTTAGGATGAAGAAGTTATCCCACTTTCAAATCAGGTGATTCCAGATTCCCAGTTTGGGAATAGCACAGCTTCTTCGTCGTTCCAATCAAACCAGGATGAATCTCTTTGTAAGAAGCTTGATTTGGATACATAAAGTGGTGGAGAATGACCAGGAAGTTGAATAAATCTCATAGGAGTTGGCAATGAAGAAGTTATCCCACTTTCAAATCAGGTGATTCCAGTTTCCCAGTTTGGGAATAGGACAGCTTCTTTGTCGTTCCAATCAAACCAGGATGAATCACTTTGTGAGAAGCTTGATTTGGATACATAAAGTGGTGGAGAATGACCAGGAAGTTGAATAAATCTCATAGGAGTTAGGATGAAGAAGTTATCCAACTTTCAAATCAGGTGATTCCAGATTTCCCAGTTTGGGAATAGGACAGCTTCTTTGTCGTTCCAATCAAACCAGGATGAATCACTTTGTGAGAAGCTTGATTTGGATACATAAAGTGGTGGAGAATGACCAGGAAGTTGAATAAATCTCATAGGAGTTAGGATGAAGAAGTTATCCCACTTTCAAATCAGGTGATTCCAGTTTCCAGTTTGGGAATAGCACAGCTTCTTCGTCGTTCCAATCAAACCAGGATGAATCTCTTTGTGAGAAGCTTGATTTGGATACATAAAGTGGTGGAGAATGACCATGAAGTTGAATAAATCTCATAGGAGTTGGCAAGAAGAAGTTATCCCACTTTCAAATCAGGTGATTCCAGTTTCCTAGTTTGGGAATAGCACAGCTTCATCGTCGTTCCAATCACACCAGGATGAATCACTTTGTGAGAAGCTTGATTTGGATACATAAAGTGGTGGAGAATCACCATGAAGTTGAATAAATCTCATAGGAGTTGGCAAGAAGAAGTTATCCCACTTTCAAATCAAGTGGTTCCAGTTTCCCAGTTTGGGAATAGGACAGCTTCTTTGTCGTTCCAATCAAACCAGGATGAATCACTTTGTGAGAAGCTTGATTTGGATACATAAAGTGGTGGAGAATGACCAGGAAGTTGAATAAATCTCATAGGAGTTAGGATGAAGAAGTTATCCCACTTTCAAATCAGGTGATTCCAGTTTCCCAGTTTGGGAATAGGACAGCTTCTTTGTCGTTCCAATCAACCAGGATGAATCACTTTGTGAGAAGCTTGATTTGGATACATAAAGTGGTGGAGAATGACCAGGAAGTTGAATAAATCTCATAGGAGTTGGGATGAAGAAGTTATCCCACTTTCAAATCAGGTGATTCCAGTTTCCAGTTTGGGAATAGCACAGCTTCTTCGTCGTTCCAATCAAACCAGGATGAATCACTTTGTGAAGAAGCTTGATTTGGATACATAAAGTGGTGGAGAATGACCATGAAGTTGAATAAATCTCATAGGAGTTGGCAATGAAGAAGTTATCCCACTTTCAAATCAGGTGATTCCAGTTTCCCAGTTTGGGAATAGGACAGCTTCTTTGTCGTTCCAATCAACCAGGATGAATCACTTTGTGAGAAGCTTGATTTGGATACATAAAGTGGTGGAGAATGACCAGGAAGTTGAATAAATCTCATAGGAGTTAGGATGAAGAAGTTATCCCACTTTCAAATCAGGTTGATTCCAGTTTCCCAGTTTGGGAATAGGACACCTTCTTTGTCGTTCCAATCAAACCAGGATGAATCACTTGTGAGAAGCTTGATTTGGATACATAAAGTGGTGGAGAATGACCAGGAAGTTGAATAAATCTCATAGGAGTTAGGATGAAGAAGTTATCCAACTTTCAAATCAGGTGATTCCAGATTCCAGTTTGGGAATAGCACAGCTTCTTCGTCGTTCCAATCAAACCAGGATGAATCTCTTTGTAAGAAGCTTGATTTGGATACATAAAGTGGTGGAGAATCACCATGAAGTTGAATAAATCTCATAGGAGTTGGCAAGAAGAAGTTATCCCACTTTCAAATCAGGTGGTTCCAGTTTCCCAGTTTGGGAATAGGACAGCTTCTTTGTCGTTCCAATCAAACCAGGATGAATCACTTTGTGAGAAGCTTGATTTGGATACATAAAGTGGTGGAGAATGACCAGGAAGTTGAATAAATCTCATAGGAGTTAGGATGAAGAAGTTATCCCACTTTCAAATCAGGTGATTCCAGTTTCCCAGTTTGGGAATAGGACACGCTTCTTCGTCGTTCCAATCAAACCAGGATGAATCACTTTGTGAGAAGCTTGATTTGGATACATAAAGTGGTGGAGAATGACCAGGAAGTTGAATAAATCTCATAGGAGTTGGGATGAAGAAGTTATCCCACTTTCAAATCAGGTGATTCCAGTTTCCTAGTTTGGGAATAGCACAGCTTCATCGTCGTTCCAATCACACCAGGATGAATCTACTTTGTGAGAAGCTTGATTTGGATACATAAAGTGGTGGAGAATCACCATGAAGTTGAATAAATCTCATATGAGTTGGCAAGAAGAAGTTATCCCACTTTCAAATCAGGTGGTTCCAGTTTCCCAGTTTGGGAATAGGACAGCTTCTTTGTCGTTCCAATCAAACCAGGATGAATCACTTTGTGAGAAGCTTGATTTGGATACATAAAGTGGTGGAGAATGACCAGGAAGTTGAATAAATCTCATAGGAGTTAGGATGAAGAAGTTATCCCACTTTCAAATCAGGTGATTCCAGTTCCCAGTTTGGGAATAGGACACCTTCTTCGTCGTTCCAATCAAACCAGGATGAATCACTTTGTGAGAAGCTTATTTGGATACATAAAGTGGTGGAGAATGACCAGGAAGTTGAATAAATCTCATAGGAGTTAGGATGAAGAAGTTATCCAACTTTCAAATCAGGTGATTCCAGATTTCCAGTTTGGGAATAGCACAGCTTCTTCGTCGTTCCAATCAAACCAGGATGAATCTCTTTGTAAGAAGCTTGATTTGGATACATAAAGTGGTGGAGAATCACCATGAAGTTGAATAAATCTCATAGGAGTTGGCAAGAAGAAGTTATCCCACTTTCAAATCAGGTGATTCCAGTTTCCCAGTTTGGGAATAGACAGCTTCATCGTCGTTCCAATCACACCAGGATGAATCACTTTGTGAGAAGCTTGATTTGGATACATAAATTGGTGGAGAATCACCATGAAGTTGAATAAATCTCATAGGAGTTAGCAAGAAGAAGTTATCCCACTTTCAAATCAAGTGGTTCCAGTTTCCCAGTTTGGGAATAGGACAGCTTCTTTGTCGTTCCAATCAAACCAGGATGAATCACTTTGTGAGAAGCTTGATTTGGATACATAAATGGTGGGAGGAAGACCAGGAAGTTGAAAATCTCATAGGAGTTAGGATGAAGAAGTTATCCAACTTTCAAATCAGGTGATTCCAGATTCCAGTTTGGAATAACAAGCTTATTGTCGTTCCAATCAAACACCAGATGAATCTCTTTGTAGAAGCTTGATTTGGATACATAAAGTGGGTGGAGAAGACCAGAAGTTGAATAAATCTCATAGGAGTTGGGATGAAGAAGTTATCACTTTCAAAATCAGGTGATTCCAGTTCCTAGTTTGGAATAGCACATTCATCGTCGTTCCAACAGAAGACAAAAGTAGAAGCCATCCCTCGGGAGAGCATTGAATAATCATAGCATAAAAGGACGGGACCGATGGGAAAAAGCAAGAGATGGAAAATCAAACAGGGTCGGTTTCACCTTTTGGAAGACGGCTTCTTCATAGATACATATTAAACTCAAAGGAGATAGTGACCGAGGTAAACATGAAAACTGAAAGATCAGAAGTGTAGAGTGGACTGGAAGTCGAATCAAACCCCGTTGGGATAGACACTTCGCAATCACCAGAGAACAGAAGGGCTCATGGTTAATAAAGTCCAGAAGGCCTGAGTAGTAAAATGCTCCATCAAAGAAACTTTGGGTCCACCAGCTTCCCCCGGTAGTATCTCATCCGGCTTGTAAACGTTTAAGTTTGGGAAATCACCAGCAAAAGTGAATGGGCAGGACGGCACGAAAAGTTAACCAACTAAAAAGCCCTCCTTAGTTGGCAAATAACAGAACAGTGTCGCCGATTCTTCCAAAGGTTTAGCAAGGGGAGAGACTACCGCCGCCAAAACCTCATGTTGGCCTGAGAAGTTGGAATGGAATCATTAGTGGGGGATAGAAGTTGAATGAAATGAATAGAGTTAGGATGGAAGAAGTTAAACATTTAAATCAAGGTTATTAATTAGTTTGGGAATAGGAAAGCTTTTGTCGTTCCAATCCAACAAGGATGAACATTGTGAGAAAGCGTGATTTTTTGGATACATAAAGTGGTGGAGAATGACCAGGAAGTGAATAAATCTCATAGGAGTTAGGATTTGAAGAAGTTATCCAACTTTCAAATCAGGTGATTCCAGATTCCAGTTGGGAAAATAGCACAGCTTCTTCGTCGTTCCAATCAAACCAGGATGAATCTCTTTGTAAGAAGCTTGATTTGGCTACATAAAGTGGTTGAGAACTGACCATGAAGTTGAATAAATCTCATAGGAGTTGGCAATGAAGAAGTTATCCCACTTTCAAATCAGGTGATTCCAGTTTCCTAGTTTGGGAATAGCACAGCTTCTTATCGTCGTTCCAATCACACCAGGATGAATCACTTTGTGAGAAGCTTGATTGGATACATAAAGTGGTGGAGAATGTACCATGAAGTTGAATAAATCTCATATGGAGTTTGGCAATGAAGAAGTTATCCCACTTTCAAATCAGGTGATTCCAGTTTCCCAGTTGGGAATAGGACAGCCTTCTTTGTCGTTCCAATCAAACCAGGATGAATCACTTTGTGAGAAGCTTGATTTGGATACAATAAAGTGGTGGAGAATGACCAGGAAGTTGAATAAATCTCATAGGAGTTAGGATGAAGAAGTTATCCCACTTTCAAATCAGGTGATTCCAGTTCCCAGTTTGGGAATAGGACACGCTTCTTCGTCGTTCCAATCAAACCAGGATGAATCATCTTTGTGAGAAGCTTGATTTGGATACATAAAGTGGTGGAGAATGACCAGGAAGTTGAATAATCTCATAGGAGTTAGGATGAAGAAGTTATCCCACTTTCAAATCAGGTGATTCCAGTTTCCCAGTTTGGGAATAGCACAGCTTCTTCGTCGTTCCAATCAAACCAGGATGAATCACTTTGGTGAGAAGCTTGATTTGGATACATAAGTGGTGGAGAATCACCATGAAGTTGAATAAATCTCATATGAGTTAGGCAAGAAGAAGTTATCCCACTTTCAATCAGGTGGTTCCAGTTTCCCAGTTTGGGAATAGGACAGCTTCTTTGTATGTGTCCAATCAACCACGATGAATCATTTTGTGAGAAGCTTGAATTTGGATACATAAAGTGGTGGGAGAATGACCAGGAAGTTGAATAAATACTCATAGTGAGTTTAGGGAAGAATTATCCACTTTCAAATCAGGTGATTCCAGTTTCCAGTTTGGGAATAGGACACTCTCTTTGTCGTTCCAATCAACCAGGTGAATCACTTTGTGAGAAGCTTGATTTGAATACATAAAGTGGTGGAGAATGACCAGGAAGTTGAAATAAATCTCATAGGAGTTGGGATGAAGAAGTTATCCACTTTCAAATCAGTGTATTCAGTTTCAGTTTGGGAATAGCCCGCTTCATCGTCGTTCCAATCACAACAGGATGAATCTCTTTGTAAGAAGCTTGTTTGGATACATTAAAGTGGGGAGAATCCCATGAAGTTGAATAACTCTCATATGATTGGCAAGAGAGTAGATATCCCACTTTCAAATCAGGTGGTTTCACGTTTCCCAGTTTGGGAATAGGACAGCTTCTTTGTCGTTCCAATCAAACCAGGATGAATCACTTTGTGAGAAGCTTGATTTGGATACATAAAGTGGTGGAGAGAATGACCAGGAAGTTGAATAAATCTCATAGGCAGTTAGGATGAAGAAGTTATCCCACTTTCAAATCAGGTGATTCCAGTTTCCCAGTTTGGGAATAGGACACCTTCTTTGTCGTTCCAATCAAACCAGGATGAATCACTTTGTGAGAAGCTTGATTTGGATACATAAAGTGGTGGAGAATGACCAGGAAGTTGAATAAATCTCATAGGAGTTAGGATGAAGAAGTTATCCAACTTTCAAATCAGGTGATTCCAGATTCCCAGTTTGGGAATAGCACAGCTTCTTCGTCGTTCCAATCAAACCAGGATGAATCTCTTTGTAAGAAGCTTGATTTGGATACAATAAAGTGGTGGAGAATGACCATGGAAGTGAATAAATCTCATAGGAGTTGGCAAGAAGAAGTTATCCCACTTTCAAATCAGGTGATTCCAGTTTCCCAGTTTGGGAATAGCACAGCTTCTTCGTCGTTCCAATCAAACCAGGATGAATCACTTTGTGAGAAGCTTGATTTGGATACATAAAGTGGTGGAGAATCACCATGAAGTTGAATAAATCTCATAGGAGTTAGGAAGAAGAAGTTATCCCACTTTCAAATCAGGTGATTCCAGTTTCCCAGTTTGGGAATAGGACAGCTTCTTTGTCGTTCCAATCAACCAGGATGAATCACTTTGTGAGAAGCTTGATTTGGATACATAAAGTGGTGGAGAATGACCAGGAAGTTGAATAAATCTCATAGGAGTTAGGATGAAGAAGTTATCCAACTTTCAAATCAGGTGATTCCAGATTCCAGTTTGGGAATAGCACAGCTTCTTCGTCGTTCCAATCAAACCAGGATGAATCTCTTTGTAAGAAGCTTGATTTGGATACATAAAGTGGTGGAGAATGACCAGGAAGTTGAATAAATCTCATAGGAGTTGGGATGAAGAAGTTATCCCACTTTCAAATCAGGTGATTCAAGTTTCCTAGTTTGGGAATAGCACAGCTTCATCGTCGTTCCAATCACCAGGATGAATCCTTTGTGAGAAGCTTTGATTTGGATACATAAAGTGGTGGAGAATCACCATGAAGTTGAATAAATCTCATATGAGTTGCAAGAAGAAGTTATCCCACTTTCAAATCAGGTGATTCCAGTTTCCCAGTTGGGGAATACACAGCTTCTTCGTGTTCCAATCAAACCAGGATGAATCTACTTTGTAGAAGCTTGATTTGGATACAAAAGTGGGGAGAATGACCAGGAAGTTGAATAAATACTATAGGTTAGGATGAAGAAGTATCCCACTTTCAAATCAGGTGATTCCAGTTTCCTTGTTGGGAATACACACTTCATCGTCGTTCCAATAACACCAGGATGAATCACTTTGTGAGAAGCTTGATTTGATACATAAAGTGGTGGAGAATACCATGAAGTTGAATAAATCTCATAGAGTTGGCAAGAAGAAGTTATCCCACTTCAAATCAGGTGGATTCCAGTTTCCCTAGTTTGGGAATAGCACAGCTTCATCGTCGTTCCAATCACCACCAGGATGAATCACTTTGTGAGAAGCTTGATTTGGATACATAAAGTGGTGGAGAATCACCATGAAGTGAATAAATCTCATATGAGTTAGGATGAAGAAGTTATCCAACTTTCAAATCAGGTGATTCCAGTTCCCAGTTTTGGGAATAGGACGCTTCTTTGTCGTTCCCATCAAACCAGGATGAATCACCTTGTGTAGAGCTTGATTTGGATACATAAAGTGGTGGAGAATGACCAGGAAGTTGAATTAAATCTCATAGGAGTTAGGTATGAAGAAAGTTATCCAACTTTCAAATCAGGTGATTCCAGTTTCCCAGTTTGGGAATAGACACAGCTTCCTTCGTCGTTCCAATCAACCCGGATGAATCACTTTGTGAGAAGCTTGATTTGGATACATTAAATGGTGGAGAATGACCAGGAAGTGAATAAATCTCATAGGAGTTGGGAGTGAAGAAGTTATCCACTTTCAAATCAGTGATTCCATTCAGTTTGGGAATGAATAACACCCTTCTTGCGTGTTCCAATCAAACCAGATGAATCTTTGAGAAGCTGATTTGGATACATTAAGTGGTGGAGAATACCAGGAAGTTGAATAAATCTCATAGGATTGGATGAAAGAAGTTATCCCACTTCAAATCAGGTGGTTACCAGTTCAGTTTGGGAAAGACAGCTTCTCGTCGTTCCAATCAACCAGGATGAATCACTTTGTGAGAAGCTTGATTTGGATACATAAAGTGTGGAGAATACTGAAGTTGAAATAAATCTCATATGAGTTGGCAGATGAAGAAGTTATCCCACTTTCAAATCAGGTGATTCCAGTTTCCAGTTGGGAATACAAAGCTCTTCCGTCGTTCCAATCAAACCAGGATGAACACTTTGTAAGAAGCTTGATTTGGATACATAAAGTGGTGGAGAGAATGACCAGGAAGTTGAATAAATTCTCATAGGTAGTTTGGGATGAAGACAGTTATTCCACTTTTCAAATCAGGTGATTCCAGTTTCCCTAGTTTGGGAATAGCACAGCTTCATCGTCGTTCCAATCACACCAGGATGAATCTCTTTGTGAGAAGCTTGATTTGGATACATAAAGTGGTGAGAATCACATGAAGTTGAATAAATCTCATATGAGTTGGCTATAGAAGAAGTTATCCCACTTTCAAATCAGGTGGTTCCAGTTTCCCATTTTGGGAATAGGAAGCTTCTTTGTCGTTCCAATCAAACCAGGATGAATCACTTTGTGAGAAGCTTGATTTGGATACATAAAGTGGTGGAGAATGACCAGGAAGTTGAATAAATCTCATAGAGTTAGGATGAGAAGTTATCCTACTTTCAAATCAGGTAATTCCAGATTCCAGTTTGGGAATACCACAGCTCTTCGTCGTTCCATCAAACCGGATGAATCTCTTTGTATAGAAGCTTGATTGGATACATAAAGTGGTGGAGAATGGACCAGGAAGTTGAATAAATCTCATAGGAGTTGGGATGAAGAAGTTATCCAACTTTCAAACAGGTGATTTCCAGATTTTCCATAGTTTGGAATAGAACGAAGCTTCATTCGTTCGTTCCAATCAGCAACCGGATGAATCACTTTGACGAAGCCTTGATTTGGATACATGAAGTGAGTGAGAATCACCATGAAGTTTTAATAAATCTCATATGACGTTTGCAAGAAGAAGTTATCCCCACAAGTTTAAATCCAGGTGGGTTCCAAGTTTCCAGTTTGGGAATAGGACAGATTCTTTGTCGTTCCAATCAACCCAGGATGACTCACTTTGTAAGAAGCTTGATTTGATACATAACGTGCGGTGAGACTGACCAGGGCAGTTGACTAAATCTCTATTAGGAGTTCGGATGAAGAAGTTATCCACTTTTCAAATCACGGTGATTCCAGTTTCCCAGTTTTGGGAATAGACACACTTTTTCTTTTTTGTGTTACCAATCAAGCCAGGAATGAATCACTTTGTGGAGAAGCTTGATTTGAATACCATAAGTGGTGGGCGAATGACCAGGAAGTTGAATAAATCTCATAGGAGTTAGGATGCAGAAGTTATTCCCACTTTCAAATCAGGATATTCCAGTTTTCCCTAGTTTTAGGGAATCGGCACAGCATTCATTTGTCGTTCCAATCAACCCAGGATGCATCATCTTTGTGAGAAGCTTGATTTGATACATAAAGTGGTGGAGAATGACAGGAAGTTGATAAATCTCATAGGAGTTAGGATGAAGAAGTTATCCAACTTCAAATCAGGTGATTCCAGATTTCCCTAGTGTCCAGCGGACATTAGCACAGACTTCATTCGTCGTTCCTAATCCACACCTAGATGCATCTCTTTGTAAGAAGCTTCATTTGGCTTACCACTTAAAGTGGTGGAAGACATCACCATGAAGTTGAATAAATCTCATATGAGTTGGCAAGAAGAAGAAGTTATCCCACTTTCAAATCAGGTCGGGTTCACAGTTTCCCAGATTTGGGAATAGGACAGCTTCTTTGTCGTTCACAATCAAACCAGGATGAATCACTTTGTGAGAGAGTTGATTTGGAATACATAAAGGTGGTGGAGAATTACATGAAGTTGATACAATCTCATTGAGTTGGCAAGAAGAAGTATCCCACTTTCAAAATAGGTGGTTCCAGTTCCCAGTTTGGGGATAGGACAGCTTCTTTGTCGTTCCAATCAAACCAGGAGAAATCACTTTGTAGAAGCTTGATTTGGATACTAAAGTGGTGGAGAAGGACCAGAAGTTGAATAAAATCTCATAGGAGTTAGGATGAGAAGTTATCAACTTCAATCAGGTGATTCCAGATTTCCAGTTTGGGAATAGGACATGCTTCTTTGTCGTTCCAGTCAAACCAGGATGAATCTCTTTGTAGAGCTTGATTTGGATACATAAAGTGGTGGAGAATGACCAGGAAGTTGAAATAAATCTCATAGGAGTTGGGATGAAGAAGTTATCCCACTTTAATCAGGTGATTCAGTTTCCTAGTTTGGGAATAGCACAGCTTTAATCGTCGTTCCAATCACACCAGGATTGAATCTGCTTTGTGAGAAGCTTGATTTGGATACATAAAGTGGTGGAGAATCACCATGAAGTTGAATAACTCTCATATGAACCGTTGGCAAGAGAAGTTATCCCACTTTCAACTCCGGTGGTTCCAGTTTCCCAGTTTGGGAATAGACAGCTTCATTTGTCGTTCCACTCAAACCAGGATGACATCACTTTGGTGCGAAGGCTTGATTTGGATACATAAGTGGTGGAGACATGGCACCAGGACGTTGAATATAAATCTCCATGGAGTTAGGATGAAGAAGTTATCCACTTTCAAATCAGGTGATTCCAGATTTCCCAGTTGGAATAGGCCACCGCTTCTTCGTCGTTCCAATCAAACCAGGATGAATCTAACTTTGTGAAGAAGCTTAATTTGGATACATAACGTGGTGGAGATCGACCAGGGCAAGTTGAATAAATCTCATAGGAGTTAGGAGAAGAAGTTATCCACTTTCAAATCAGGTGATTCCAGTTCCAGTTGGGAATCATAACACAGCTTCTTCGTCGTTCCAATCAAAACCAGGATGAATCTCTTTGTAAGAAGCTTTTGGATACCAAAGTGGTGGAGATCCCATGAAGTTGAATAAATCTCATAGAGTTGGCAAGAAGAAGTTATCCCACTTTCAACTCGGTGATTCCAGTTTCCAGTTGGGAATAGCACAGACTTCTGTCGTTCCAATCAACCAGGATGAATCACTTTGTGAGAGCTTGATTGATACATAAAGGTGGTGAGAATACATGAAGTTGAATAAATCTCATAGGACGTTAGCAGAAGAAGTTATCCACTTTCAAATCAAGTGGTTCCCAGTTTCCCAGTTTGGGAATAGGACAGCTTCTTTGTCGTTCAATCAAACATGGATGAATCATACTGTTGGAGAAGCTTGATTTGGATCATAAGTGGTGGAGAATGGACAGGAGTTGAAAATCTCATTAGGAGTTAGGATGAAGAAGTATTCCAACTTTCAAATCAGTGATTCCCAGATTCCAGTTTGGGAATAAACACCACTTCTTCGTGTTCCAATCAAACCAGGATGAAAATCTCTTTTAAGAATTGATTTGGATACATAAAGTGTGGAGAATGACCAGAATTGAATAAACTCTATAGGAGTTAGGAGAAAGAAGTATCCAACTTTCAAATCAGGATGATTCCAGTTTCCGTTTGGGAATAGGC
This sequence comes from Brassica juncea, assembly GCA_018703725.1. Classification (NCBI taxonomy): domain Eukaryota; kingdom Viridiplantae; phylum Streptophyta; class Magnoliopsida; order Brassicales; family Brassicaceae; genus Brassica; species Brassica juncea. The sequence goes on along the minus strand of JAATWR010001242.1, from coordinate 322 downwards.
GACAGCGTTCATCGTCGTTCCAATACACCAGACCAGGATGAACACTTTGTCGAGAAGCTTGATTTGGAATACATAAATGGTGGATAATCGACAGGAGTTGAATTAAATCTACACTGAGTGAGTTTAAAAGAAGAATTATCCAACCTTAAATATACGAGTGGGGTGATTCACAGTTTCCAGTTTTGGGAATAACACTTTCTTTTCGTTCCATCAACGCACGGATGAATCCTTTGTAAGAAAGCTTCGATTTGCGAACATTAAAGGTGGGTGTTATCCCTCGGAGATATGAACAATGGAAGACGGACAAAAGAGAAGAGGAGTG
>JAATWR010001241.1:0-48873 GCA_018703725.1 Brassica juncea | reverse complement strand
CAATTTTCCCACGTTCAAATCAGGTATCCAGTTTCCACAGTTAGTGAATATCACATGCCTTCTTCTCGTTCCAATCAAACCAGGATGAATCACTTGTAAGAACTTATTTGAATATAAAGTGGGTGGAGATCACAAGAAGTGAATAAATACAATATGAGTTGGGAATGAAGAAGTATCCCACTTTAAATTAGGTGATTTCATTTCGCATTTGGGAATAGGACAACTCTTTGTCGTTCCAATCAAACCAATGAATCACTTTGTAAAAAGCTTGATTTGGATAACAAAAAGTGGTGTAGAATCACCAGTAGTTGAAAAATCTCATAGAGCTGGATAAGAAGTTATCCCACTTTCAAATCAGGTGATTCTAGTTTTGGCAGTTTGGGAATAGTCAGCTTCTGTGTCATTCCAATCAAATAGGATGAATCCTTTGTAAGTAATCTTGATTTGGTACATAAAGTGGTTAGAAATCACCAGAAATTGAATAAATCTCATAGGAGCTGGGATGAAAGAAGTTATCCCACTTTCAAATCAGGTGATTCTAGTTTTTGCAGTTTGGAATAGGTTCAGCTTCCTGCGTCGTTCCAATCAAACCAGGATGAATCACTTGTAAGAGCTTGATTTGGATACATAAGTGGTGGAGATCACCAGGGAAGTTGAATAAATCTCATAGGAGCTGGGATGAAGAAGTTATACATCCCACTTTCAAATCAGGTAGATTCCAGTTTCGCAGTTTGGGAATAGGACAGCTTCTGTGTCGTTCCAATCAAACAGGATGAATCATTTGTAAGAAGCCTGATTTGGATACATAAAGTGGTGGGAATCACCCGGGAACTTGATATAATCTCATAGGAGTTGGGATGAAGAAGTTATCCACTTTCAAATCAAGTGATTCCAGGTTTCCCAGTTTGGGAATAGGATAGCTTCTTCGTCGTTCCAATCAAACGAGGATGAATCACCTTGTAAGATGCTTGATTTGGATACATAAAGTGGTGGAAAATCACCAGGAAGTTGTAATAAATCTCATAGGAGTTGGGATGAAGAAGTTATCCCACTTTCAAATTAGGTGAATCCAGTTTCGCAGTTTGGGAATAGGACAGCTTCTTCGTCGTTTCAATCAAACCAGGATGAATCACTTTGTAAAAAGATTGATTTGGATACATATAGTGGTGGAGAATCACGAGGAAGTTGAATAAATCTCATAGGAGCTGGAATAAAGAAGTTATCCCACTTTCAAATCAGGTGATTCTAGTTTCGCAGTTTGGGAATAGGTCAGCTTCTGTGTCGTTCCAATCAAACTAGGATGAATCACTTTGTAAGAAGCTTGATTGGGATACATAAAGTGGTGGAGAATCACCAGGAAATTGAATAAATCTCATAGGAGCTGGGATGAAGAAGTTATCAGACTTTCAAATCAGGTGATTCCAGTTTTCCTGTTTGGGAATAGGATAGCTTCTTCGTCGTTCCAATCAAACGAGGATGAATCACCTTGTAAGATGCTTGATTTGGATACATAAAGTGGTGGAGAATCACCAGGAAGTTGAATAAATCTCATAGGAGTTGGGATGAAGAAGTTATCCCACTTTCAAATCAAGTGATTCTAGTTTCGCAGTAGGACAGATTTTGTGTCGTTCCAATCAAACCAAGATGAATCCCTTTGTAAGAAGCTTGATTTGGATACATAAAGTGGTGGAGAATCACCAGGAAGTTGAATAAATCTCATAGGAGTTGGGATGAAGAAGTTATCCCACTTTCAAATCAAGTGATTCTAGTTTCGCAGTAGGACAGATTTTGTGTCGTTCCAATCAAACCAGGATGAATCTATTTGTAAAAAGCTTGATTTGGATACATAAAGTGGTGGAGAATCACCAGGAAGTTGAATAAATCTCATAGGAGCGGGGATAAAGAAGTTATCCCACTCTCAAATCAGGTGATTCTAGTTTCGCAGTTTGGGAATAGGTCAGCTTCTCTGTCGTTCCAATCAAACTAGGATGAATCACTTTGTAAGAATCTTGATTTGGATACATAAAGTGGTGTAGAATCACCAGGAAGTTTAACAAATCTCATAGGAGCTCGGATGAAGAAGTTATCCCACTTTCAAATCAGGTGATTCTAGTTTTCCAGTATGGGAATAGGACAGCTTCCCTCGTCGTTCCAATCAAACCAGGATGAATCACATTGTAAGAAGCTTGATTTGGATATATAAAGTGGTGGAGAATCACCAGGAAGTTGAATAAATCTCATAGGAGGTTGGATGAAGAAGTTATCCCACTTTCAAATCAGGTGATTCCAGTTTCCCAGTTAGTGAATATCACACCTTCTTCGTCGTTCCAATCAAACCAGGATGAATCACTTTGTAAGAAGCTTTATTTGGAAATATAAAGTGGTGGAGAATCACCAAGAAGTTGAATAAATCACATAGGAGTTGGGATGAAGAAGTTATCCCACTTTCAAATTAGGTGATTTCAGTTTCGCAGTTTGGGAATAGGACAACTTCTTTGTCGTTCCAATCAAACCAGGATGAATCACTTTGTAAAAAGCTTGATTTGGATACATAAAGTGGTGTAGAATCACCAGTAAGTTGAATAAATCTCATAGGAGCTGGGATAAAGAAGTTATCCCACTTTCAAATCAGGTGATTCTAGTTTCGCAGTTTGGGAATAGGTCAGCTTCTGTGTCATTACAATCAAACTAGGATGAATCACTTTGTAAGAATCTTGATTTGGATACATAAAGTGGTGGAGAATCACCAGGAAATTGAATAAATCTCATAGGAGCTGGGATGAAGAAGTTATCCCACTTTCAAATCAAGTGATTCCAGTTTCCCAGTTTGGGAATAGGATAGCTTCTTCGTCGTTCCAATCAAACCAGGATGAATCACTTTGTAAGAAGCTTGATTTGGATACATAAAGTGGTGGAGAATCACCAGGAAGTTGAATAAATCTCATAGGAGCTGGGATGAAGAAGTTATCCCACTTTCAAATCAGGTGATTCAAATTTCAAAGTTTGGGAATAGGACAGCTTCTGTGTCGTTCCAATCAAACCAGGATGAATCACTTTGTAAGAAGCCTGATTTGGATACATAAAGTGGTGGGGAATCACCCGGAACTTGAATAAATCTCATAGGAGTTGGGATGAAGAAGTTATCCCACTTTCAAATCAAGTGATTCCAGTTTCCCAGTTTGGGAATAGGATAGCTTCTTCGTCGTTCCAATCAAACGAGGATGAATCACCTTGTAAGATGCTTGATTTGGATACATAAAGTGGTGGAAAATCACCAGGAAGTTTAATAAATCTCATAGGAGTTGGGATGAAGAAGTTATCCCACTTTCAAATTAGGTGATTCCAGTTTCGCAGTTTGGGAATAAGACAGCTTCTTCGTCGTTTCAATCAAACCAGGATGAATCACTTTGTAAAAAGATTGATTTGGATACATATAGTGGTGGAGAATCACCAGGAAGTTGAATAAATCTCATAGGAGCTGGAATAAAGAAGTTATCCCACTTTCAAATCAGGTGATTCTAGTTTCGCAGTTTGGGAATAGGTCAGCTTCTGTGTCGTTCCAATCAAACTAGGATGAATCACTTTGTAAGAAGCTTGATTGGGATACATAAAGTGGTGGAGAATCACCAGGAAATTGAATAAATCTCATAGGAGCTGGGATGAAGAAGTTATCAGACTTTCAAATCAGGTGATTCCAGTTTTCCAGTTTGGGAATAGGACAGCTTCTGCGTCGTACCAATCAAACCAAGATGAATCCCTTTGTAAGAAGCTTGATTTGGATACATAAAGTGGTGGAGAATCACCAGGAAGTTGAATAAATCTCATAGGAGTTGGGATGAAGAAGTTATCCCACTTTCAAATCAAGTGATTCTAGTTTCGCAGTAGGACAGATTTTGTGTCGTTCCAATCAAACCAGGATGAATCTATTTGTAAAAAGCTTGATTTGGATACATAAAGTGGTGGAGAATCACCAGGAAGTTGAATAAATCTCATAGGAGCTGGGATAAAGAAGTTATCCCACTCTCAAATCAGGTGATTCTAGTTTCGCAGTTTGGGAATAGGTCAGCTTCTCTGTCGTTCCAATCAAACTAGGATGAATCACTTTGTAAGAATCTTGATTTGGATACATAAAGTGGTGTAGAATCACCAGGAAGTTTAACAAATCTCATAGGAGCTCGGATGAAGAAGTTATCCCACTTTCAAATCAGGTGATTCTAGTTTTCCAGTATGGGAATAGGACAGCTTCCTCGTCGTTCCAATCAAACCAGGATGAATCACATTGTAAGAAGCTTGATTTGGATATATAAAGTGGTGGAGAATCACCAGGAAGTTGAATAAATCTCATAGGAGGTTGGATGAAGAAGTTATCCCACTTTCAAATCAGGTGATTCCAGTTTCCCAGTTAGTGAATATCACACCTTCTTCGTCGTTCCAATCAAACCAGGATGAATCACTTTGTAAGAAGCTTTATTTGGAAATATAAAGTGGTGGAGAATCACCAAGAAGTTGAATAAATCACATAGGAGTTGGGATGAAGAAGTTATCCCACTTTCAAATTAGGTGATTTTAGTTTCGCAGTTTGGGAATAGGACAACTTCTTTGTCGTTCCAATCAAACCAGGATGAATCACTTTGTAAAAAGCTTGATTTGGATACATAAAGTGGTGTAGAATCACCAGTAAGTTGAATAAATCTCATAGGAGCTGGGATAAAGAAGTTATCCCACTTTCAAATCAGGTGATTCTAGTTTCGCAGTTTGGGAATAGGTCAGCTTCTGTGTCATTCCAATCAAACTAGGATGAATCACTTTGTAAGAACCTTGATTTGGATACATAAAGTGGTGGAGAATCATCAGGAAATTGAATAAATCTCATAGGAGCTGGGATGAAGAAGTTATCCCACTTTCAAATCAGGTGATTCTAGTTTCGCAGTTTGGGAATAGGTCAGCTTCTGCGTCGTTCCAATCAAACCAGGATGAATCACTTTGTAAGAAGCTTGATTTGGATACATAAAGTGGTGGAGAATCACCAGGAAGTTGAATAAATCTCATAGGAGCTGGGATGAAGAAGTTATCAGACTTTCAAATTAGGTGATTCCAGTTTTCCTGTTTGGGAATAGGACAGCTTCTGCGTCGTACCAATCAACACAAGAATAATCCCTTTGTAAGAAGCTTGATTTGGATACATAAAGTGGTGGAGAATCACCAGGAAGTTGAATAAATCTCATAGGAGTTGGGATGAAGAAGTTATCCCACATTCAAATCAAGTGATTCTAGTTTTGCAGTAGGACAGATTCTGTGTCGTTCCAATCAAACCACGATGAATCTATTTGTAAAAAGCTTGATTTGGATACATAAAGTGGTGGAGAATCACCAGGAAGTTGAATAAATCTCATAGGAGCTGGGATAAAGAAGTTATCCCACTTTCAAATCAGGTGATTCTAGTTTCGCAGTTTGGGAATAGGTCAGCTTCTCTGTCGTTCCAATCAAACTAGGATGAATCACTTTGTAAGAATCTTGATTTGGATACATAAGTTGTGGAGAATCACCAAGAAATTGAATAAATCTCATAGGAGCTGGGATGAAGAAGTTATCCCACTTTCAAATCAGGTGATTCCAGTTTCGCAGTTTGGGAATAGGACAGCTTCTGTGTCGTTCCAATCAAACCAAGATGAATCACTTTGTAAGAAGCCTGATTTAGATACATAAAGTGGTGGGGAATCACCCGGAACTTGAATAAATCTCATAGGAGTTGGGATGAAGAAGTTATCCCACTTTCAAATCAAGTGATTCCAGTTTCCCAGTTTGGGAATAGGATAGCTTCTTCGTCGTTCCAATCAAACGAGGATGAATCACCTTGTAAGATGCTTGATTTGGATACATAAAGTGGTGGAAAATCACCAGGAAGTTTAATAAATCTCATAGGAGTTGGGATGAAGAAGTTATCCCACTTTCAAATCAGGTGATTCCAGTTTCGCAGTTTGGGAATAGGATAGCTTTTGTGTCGTTCCAATCAAACCAGGATGAATCACTTTGTAAAAAGCTTGATTTGGATACATAAAGTGGTGGAGAATCACCAGGAAGTTGAATAAATCTCATAGGAGCTGGGATAAAGAAGTTATCCCACTTTCAAATCAGGTGATTCTAGTTTCGCAGTTTGGGAATAGGACAGATTCTGTGTCGTTCCAATCAAACCAGGATGAATCACTTTGTAATAAGCTTGATTTGGATACATAAAGTGGTGTAGAATCACCAGGAAGTTTAACAAATCTCATAGGAGCTCGGATGAAGAAGTTATCCCACTTTCAAATCAGGTGATTCTAGTTTTCCAGTATGGGAATAGGACAGCTTCCTCGTCGTTCCAATCAAACCAGGATGAATCACATTGTAAGAAGCTTGATTTGGATATATAAAGTGGTGGAGAATCACCAGGAAGTTGAATAAATCTCATAGGAGGTTGGATGAAGAAGTTATCCCACTTTTAAATCAGGTGATTCCAGTTTCCCAGTTAGTGAATATCACACCTTCTTCGTCGTTCCAATCAAACCAGGATGAATCACTTTGTAAGAAGCTTTATTTGGAAATATAAAGTGGTGGAGAATCACCAAGAAGTTGAATAAATCACATAGGAGTTGGGATGAACAAGTTATCCCACTTTCAAATTAGGTGATTTTAGTTTCGCAGTTTGGGAATAGGACAACTTCTTTGTCTTTCCAATCAAACCAGGATGAATCACTTTGTAAAAAGCTTGATTTGGATACATAAAGTGGTGTAGAATCACCAGTAAGTTGAATAAATCTCATAGGAGCTGGGATAAAGAAGTTATCCCACTTTCAAATCAGGTGATTCTAGTTTCGCAGTTTGGGAATAGGTCAGCTTCTGTGTCATTCCAATCAAACTAGGATGAATCACTTTGTAAGAATCTTGATTTGGATACATAAAGTGGTGGAGAATCACCAGGAAATTGAATAAATCTCATAGGAGCTGGGATGAAGAAGTTATCCCACTTTCAAATCAGGTGATTCTAGTTTCGCAGTTTGGGAATAGGTCAGCTTCTGCGTCGTTCCAATCAAACCAGGATGAATCACTTTGTAAGAAGCTTGATTTGGATACATAAAGTGGTGGAGAATCACCAGGAAGTTGAATAAATCTCATAGGAGCTGGGATGAAGAAGTTATCAGACTTTCAAATTAGGTGATTCCAGTTTTCCTGTTTGGGAATAGGACAGCTTCTGCGTCGTACCAATCAACCCAAGAATAATCCCTTTGTAAGAAGCTTGATTTGGATACATAAAGTGGTGGAGAATCACCAGGAAGTTGAATAAATCTCATAGGAGCTGGGATAAAGAAGTTATCCCACTTTCAAATCAGGTGATTCTAGTTTCGCAGTTTGGGAATAGGTCAGCTTCTCTGTCGTTCCAATCAAACTAGGATGAATCACTTTGTAAGAATCTTGATTTGGATACATAAGTTGTGGAGAATCACCAAGAAATTGAATAAATCTCATAGGAGCTGGGATGAAGAAGTTATCCCACTTTCAAATCAGGTGATTCCAGTTTCGCAGTTTGGGAATAGGACAGCTTCTGTGTCGTTCCAATCAAACCAAGATGAATCACTTTGTAAGAAGCCTGATTTAGATACATAAAGTGGTGGGGAATCACCCGGAACTTGAATAAATCTCATAGGAGTTGGGATGAAGAAGTTATCCCACTTTCAAATCAAGTGATTCCAGTTTCCCAGTTTGGGAATAGGATAGCTTCTTCGTCGTTCCAATCAAACGAGGATGAATCACCTTGTAAGATGCTTGATTTGGATACATAAAGTGGTGGAAAATCACCAGGAAGTTTAATAAATCTCATAGGAGTTGGGATGAAGAAGTTATCCCACTTTCAAATCAGGTGATTCCAGTTTCGCAGTTTGGGAATAGGATAGCTTTTGTGTCGTTCCAATCAAACCAGGATGAATCACTTTGTAAAAAGCTTGATTTGGATACATAAAGTGGTGGAGAATCACCAGGAAGTTGAATAAATCTCATAGGAGCTGGGATAAAGAAGTTATCCCACTTTCAAATCAGGTGATTCTAGTTTCGCAGTTTGGGAATAGGACAGATTCTGTGTCGTTCCAATCAAACCAGGATGAATCACTTTGTAATAAGCTTGATTTGGATACATAAAGTGGTGTAGAATCACCAGGAAGTTTAACAAATCTCATAGGAGCTCGGATGAAGAAGTTATCCCACTTTCAAATCAGGTGATTCTAGTTTTCCAGTATGGGAATAGGACAGCTTCCTCGTCGTTCCAATCAAACCAGGATGAATCACATTGTACGAAACTTGATTTGGATATATAAAGTGGTGGAGAATCACCAGGAAGTTGAATAAATCTCATAGGAGGTTGGATGTAGAAGTTATCCCACTTTCAAATCAGGTGTTTCCAGTTTCCCAGTTAGTGAATATCACACCTTCTTCGTCGTTCCAATCAAACCAGGATGAATCACTTTGTAAAAAGCTTGATTTGGATACATAAAGTGGTGTAGAATCACCAGTAAGTTGAATAAATCTCATAGGAGTTGGGATAAAGAAGTTATCCCACTTTCAAATCAGGTGATTCTAGTTTCGCAGTTTGGGAATAGGTCAGCTTCTGTGTCATTCCAATCAAACTAGGATGAATCACTTTGTAAGAATCTTGATTTGGATACATAAAGTGGTGGAGAATCACCAGGAAATTGAATAAATCTCATAGGAGCTGGGATGAAGAAGTTATCCCACTTTCAAATCAGGTGATTCTAGTTTCGCAGATTGGGAATAGGTCAGCTTCTGCGTCGTTGCAATCAAACCAGGATGAATCACTTTGTAAGAAGCTTGATTTGGATACATAAAGTGGTGGAGAATCACCAGGAAGTTGAAAAAATCTCATAGGAGCTGGGATGAAGAAGTTATCCCACTTTCAAATCAGGTGATTCCAGTTTCGCAGTTTGGGAATAGGACAGCTTCTGTGTCGTTCCAATCAAACCAGGATGAATCACTTTGTAAGAAGCCTGATTTGGATACATAAAGTGGTGGGGAATCACCCGGAACTTGAATAAATCTCATAGGAGTTGGGATGAAGAAGTTATCCCACTTTCAAATCAAGTGATTCCAGTTTCCCAGTTTGGGAATAGGATAGCTTCTGCGTCGTTCCTATCAAACCAGGATGAATCACTTTATAAAAAGCTTGATTTGGATACATAAAGTGGTGTAAAATCACCAGGAAGTTTAATAAATCTCATAGGAGTTGGGATGAAGAAGTTATCCCACTTTCAAATTAGGTGATTCCTGTTTCGCAGTTTGGGAATAGGACAGCTTCTTCGTCGTTTCAATCAAACCAGGATGAATCACTTTGTAAAAAGATTGATTTGGATATATATAGTGGTGGAGAATCACCAGGAAGTTGAATAAATCTCATAGGAGCTGGAATAAAGAAGTTATCCCACTTTCAAATCAGGTGATTCTAGTTTCGCAGTTTGGGAATAGGTCAGCTTCTGTGTCGTTCCAATCAAACTAGGATGAATCACTTTGTAAGAAGCTTGATTTGGATACATAAAGTGGTGGAGAATCACCAGGAAATTGAATAAATCTCATAGGAGCTGGGATGAAGAAGTTATCAGACTTTCAAATCAGGTGATTCCAGTTTTCCAGTTTGGGAATAGGACAGCTTCTGCGTCGTTCCAATCAAACCAGGATGGATCACTTTGTAAAAAGCTTGATTTGGATACATAAAGTGGTGGAGAATCACCAGGAAGTTGAATAAATCTCATAGGAGCTGAGATAAAGAAGTTATCCCAATTTCAAATCAGGTGATTCTAGTTTCGCAGTTTGGGAATAGGACTGATTCTGTGTCGTTCCAATCAAACCAGGATGAATCACTTTGTAATAAGCTTGATTTGGATCCATAAAGTGGTGGAGAATCACCAGGAAGTTCAATAAATTTCATAGGAGTTGGGATGAAGAAGTTATCCCACCTTTAAATCAGGTGATTCCAGTTTTGCAGTTTGGGAATAGGACAGATTCGGTGTCGTTCCAATCAAACCAGGATGAATCACATTGTAAGAAGCATGATTTGGATATATAAAGTGGTGTAGAATCACCAGGAAGTTGAATAAATCTCATAGGAGTTGGGATGAAGAAGTTATCCCACTTTCAAATCAGGTGATTCCAGTTTCCCAGTTAGTGAATATCACACCTTTTTCGTCGTTCCAATCAAACCAGGATGAATAAATTTGTAAGAAGCTTTATTTGGAAATATAAAGTGGTGGAGAATCACCAAGAAGTTGAACAAAACACATAGGAGTTGGGATGAAGAAGTTATCCCACTTTCAAATTAGGTGATTTCAGTTTCGCAGTTTGGGAATAGGACAACTTCTTCGTCGTTCCAATCAAACCAGGATGAATCACTTTGTAAAAAGCTTGATTTGGATACATAAAGTGGTGTAGAATCACCAGGAAGTTGAATAAATCTCATAGGAGCTGGGATAAAGAAGTTATCCCACTTTCAAATCAGGTGATTCTAGTTTCGCAGTTTGGGAATAGGTCAGCTTCTGTGTCGTTCCAATCAAACTAGGATGAATCACTTTGTAAGAATCTTGATTTGGATACATAAAGTGGTGGAGAATCACTAGGAAATTGAATAAATCTCATAGGAGCTGGGATGAAGAAGTTATCCCACTTTCAAATCAGGTGATTCTAGTTTCGCAGTTTGGGAATAGGTCAGCTTCTGCGTCGTTCCAATCAAACCAGGATGAATCACTTTGTAAGAACCTTGATTTGGATACATAAAGTGGTGGAGAATCACCAGGAAGTTGAATAAATCTCATAGGAGCTGGGATGAAGAAGTTATCCCACTTTCAAATCAGGTGATTCCAGTTTCGCAGTTTGGGTATAGGACAGCTTATGTGTCGTTCCAATCAAACCAGGATGAATCACTTTGTAAGAAGCCTGATTTGGATACATAAAGTGGTGGGGAATCACCGGAACTTGAATAAATCTCATAGGAGTTGGGATGAAGAAGTTATCCCACTTTCAAATTAGGTGATTCCAGTTTCGCAGTTTGGGAATAGGACAGCTTCTTCGTCGATTCAATCAAACCAGGATGAATCACTTTGTAAAAAGATTGATTTGGATACATATAGTGGTGGAGAATCACCAGGAAGTTGAATAAATCTCATAGGAGCTGGAATAAAGAAGTTATCCCACTTTCAAATCAGGTGATTCTAGTTTCGCAGTTTGGGAATAGGTCAGCTTATGTGTCGTTCCAATCAAACTAGGATGAATCACTTTGTAAGAAGCTTGATTTGGATACATAAAGTGGTGGAGAATCACCAGGAAATTGAATAAATCTCATAGGAGCTGGGATGAAGAAGTTATCAGACTTTCAAATCAGGTGATTCCAGTTTTCCTGTTTGGGAATAGGACAGCTTCTGCGTCGTACCAATCAAACCAAGATGAATCCCTTTGTAAGAATCTTGATTTGGATACATAAAGTGGTGGAGAATCACCAGGAAGTTGAATAAATCTCATAGGAGTTGGGATGAAGAAGTTATCCCACTTTCAAATCAAGTGATTCTAGTTTCGCAGTAGGACAGATTCTGTGTCGTTCCAATCAAACCAGGATGAATCTATTTGTAAAAAGCTTGATTTGGATACATAAAGTGGTGGATAATCACCAGGAAGTTGAATAAATCTCATAGGAGCTGGGATAAAGAAGTTATCCCACTTTCAAATCAGGTTATTCTAGTTTCGCAGTTTGGGAATAGGTCAGCTTCTCTGTCGTTCCAATCAAACTAGGATGAATCACTTTGTAAGAATCTTGATTTGGATACATAAAGTAGTGGAGAATCACCAGGAAATTGAATAAATCTCATAGGAGCTGGGATGAAGAAGTTATCCCACTTTCAAATCAGGTGATTCCAGTTTTGCAGTTTGGGAATAGGACAGCTTCTGTGTCGTTCCAATCAAAACCAGGATGAATCACTTTGTAAGAAGCCTGATTTGGATACATAAAGTGGTGGAGAATCACCAGGAAGTTAAATAAATCTCATAGGAGTTGGGATAAAGAAGTTATCCCACTTTCAAGTCAGGTGATTCCAGTTTCGCAGTTTGGGAATAGGATAGCTTTTGTGTCGTTCCAATCAAACCAGGATGAATCACTTTGTAAAAAGCTTGATTTGGATACATAAAGTGGTGGAGAATCACCAGGAAGTTGAATAAATCTCATAGGAGCTGGGATAAAGAAGTTATCCCACTTTCAAATCAGGTGATTCTAGTTTCGCAATTTGGGAATAGGACAGATTCTGTGTCGTTCCAATCAAACCAGGATGAATCACTTTGTAATAAGCTTGATTTGGATACATAAACTGGTGTAGAATCACCAGGAAGTTTAACAAATCTCATAGGAGCTCGGATGAAGAAGTTATCCCACTTTCTTATTTGGTGATTCTAGTTTTCCAGTATGGGAATAGGACAGCTTCCTCGTCGTTCCAATCAAACCAGGATGAATCACATTGTAATAAGCTTGATTTGGATATATAAAGTGGTGGAGAATCACCAGGAAGTTGAATAAATCTCATAGGAGGTTGGATGAAGAAGTTATCCCACTTTCAAATCAGGTGATTCCAGTTTCCCAGTTAGTGAATATCACACCTTCTTCGTCGTTCCAATCAAACCAGGATGAATCACTTTGTGAGAAGCTTTATTTGGAAATATAAAGTGGTGGAGAATCACCAAGAAGTTTAATAAATCACATAGGAGTTGGGATGAAGAAGTTATCCCACTTTCAAATTAGGTGATTTCAGTTTCGCAGTTTGGGAATAGGACAACTTCTTCGTCGGTCCAATCAAACCAGGATGAATCACTTTGTAAAAAGCTTGATTTGGATACATAAAGTAGTGTAGAATCACCAGGAAGTTGAATAAATCTCATAGGAGCTGGGATAAAGAAGTTATCCCACTTTCAAATCAGGTGATTCTAGTTTCGCAGTTTGGGAATAGGTCAGCTTCTGTGTCGTTCCAATCAAACTAGGATGAATCACTTTGTAAGAATCTTGATTTGGATACATAAAGTGGTGGAGAATCACCAGGAAATTGAATAAATCTCATAGGAGCTGGGATGAAGAAGTTATCCCACGTTCAAATCAGGTGATTCTAGTTTCGAAGTTTGGGAATAGGTCAGCTTCTGCGTCGTTCCAATCAAACCAGGATGAATCACTTTGTAAGAAGCTTGATTTGGATACATAAAGTGGTGGAGAATCACCAGGAAGTTGAATAAATCTCATAGGAGCTGGGATGAAGAAGTTATCCCACTTTCAAATCAGGTGATTCCAGTTTCGCAGTTTGGGAATAGGACAGCTTCTGTGTCGTTCCAATCAAACCAGGATGAATCACTTTGTCAGAAGCCTGATTTGGATACATAAAGTGGTGGGGAATCACCCCGAACTTGAATAAATCTCATAGGAGTTGGGATGAAGAAGTTATCCCACTTTCAAATCAAGTGATTCCAGTTTCCCAGTTTGGGAATAGGATAGCTTCTTCGTCGTTCCAATCAAACGAGGATGAATCACCTTGTAAGATGCTTGATTTGGATACATAAAGTGGTGGAAAATCACCAGGAAGTTTAATAAATCTCATAGGAGTTGGGATGAAGAAGTTATCCCACTTTCAAATTAGGTGATTCCAGTTTCGCAGTTTGGGAATAGGACAGCTTCTTCGTCGTTTCAATCAAACCAGGATGAATCACTTTGTAAAAAGATTGATTTGGATACATATAGTGGTGGAGAATCACCAGGAAGTTGAATAAATCTCATAGGAGCTGGAATAAAGAAGTTATCCCACTTTCAAATCAGGTGATTCTAGTTTTGCAGTTTGGGAATAGGTCAGCTTCTGTGTTGTTCTAATCAAACTAGGATGAATCACTTTGTAAGAAGCTTGATTTGGATACATAAAGTGGTGGAGAATCACCAGGAAGTTGAATAAATCTCATAGGAGCTGGGATGAAGAAGTTATCCCACTTTCAAATCAGGTGATTCTAGTTTCGCAGTTTGGGAATAGGACAGCTTCTGTGTCGTTCCAATCAAACCAGGATGAATCACTTTGTAAGAAGCCTGATTTGGATACATAAAGTGGTGGGGAATCACCCGGAACTTGAATAAATCTCATAGGAGTTGGGATGAAGAAGTTATCCCACTTTCAAATCAAGTGATTCCAGTTTCCCAGTTTGGGAATAGGATAGCTTCTGCGTCGTTCCTATCAAACCAGGATGAATCACTTTATAAAAAGCTTGATTTGGATACATAAAGTGGTGTAAAATCACCAGGAAGTTTAATAAATCTCATAGGAGTTGGGATGAAGAAGTTATCCCACTTTCAAATTAGGTGATTCCTGTTTCGCAGTTTGGGAATAGGACAGCTTCTTCGTCGTTTCAATCAAACCAGGATGAATCACTTTGTAAAAAGATTGATTTGGATATATATAGTGGTGGAGAATCACCAGGAAGTTGAATAAATCTCATAGGAGCTGGAATAAAGAAGTTATCCCACTTTCAAATCAGGTGATTCTAGTTTCGCAGTTTGGGAATAGGTCAGCTTCTGTGTCGTTCCAATCAAACTAGGATGAATCACTTTGTAAGAAGCTTGATTTGGATACATAAAGTGGTGTAGAATCACCAGGAAATTGAATAAATCTCATAGGAGCTGGGATGAAGAAGTTATCAGACTTTCAAATCAGGTGATTCCAGTTTTCCAGTTTGGGAATAGGACAGCTTCTGCGTCGTTCCAATCAAACCAAGATGAATCTCTTTGTAAGAAGCTTGATTTGGATACATAAAGTGGTGGAGAATCATCAGGAAGTTGAATAAAACTCATAGGAGTTGGGATGAAGAAGTTATCCCACTTTCAAATCAAGTGAATCCAATTTCCCAGTTTGGGAATAGGACAGCTTCTTCGTCGTTCCAATCAAACGAGGATGAATCACTTTGAAAGAAGCTTGATTTGGATATATAAAGTGGTGGAAAATCACCAGGTAGTTTAATAAATCTCATAGGAGTTGGGATGAAGAAGTTATCCCACTTTCAAATTAGGTGATTCCAGTTTCGCAGTTTGGGAATAGGACAACTTCTTCGTCGTTCCAATCAAACCAGGATGAATCTATTTGTAAAAAGCTTGATTTGGATACATAAAGTGGTGGAGGATCACCAGGAAGTTGAATAAATCTCATAGGAGTTGGGATGAAGAAGTTATCCCAGTTTCAAATCAGGTGATTCCAGTTTCGCAGTTTGGGAATAGGATAGCTTTTGTGTCGTTCCAATCAAACCAGGATGAATCACTTTGTAAAAAGCTTGATTTGGATACATAAAGTGGTGGAGAATAACCAGGAAGTTGAATAAATCTCATAGGAGCTGAGATAAAGAAGTTATCCCAATTTCAAATCAGGTGATTCTAGTTTCGCAGTTTGGGAATAGGACTGATTCTGTGTCGTTCCAATCAAACCAGGATGAATCACTTTGTAATAAGCTTGATTTGGATCCATAAAGTGGTGGAGAATCACCAGGAAGTTCAATAAATTTCATAGGAGTTGGGATGAAGAAGTTATCCCACCTTCAAATCAGGTGATTCCAGTTTTGCAGTTTGGGAATAGGACAGATTCGGTGTCGTTCCTATCAAACCAGGATGAATCACATTGTAAGAAGCATGATTTGGATATATAAAGTGGTGTAGAATCACCAGGAAGTTGAATAAATCTCATAGGAGTTGGGATGAAGAAGTTATCCCACTTTCAAATCAGGTGATTACAGTTTCCCAGTTAGTGAATATCACACCTTCTTCGTCGTTCCAATCAAACCAGGATGAATAAATTTGTAAGAAGCTTTATTTGGAAATATAAAGTGGTAGAGAATCACCAAGAAGTTGAATAAATCACATAGGAGTTGGGATGAAGAAGTTATCCCACTTTCAAATTAGGTGATTTCAGTTTCGCAGTTTGGGAATAGGACAACTTCTTCGTCGTTCCAATCAAACCAGGTTGAATCACTTTGTAAAAAGCTGGATTTGGATACATAAAGTGGTGTAGAATCACCAGGAAGTTGAATAAATCTCATAGGAGCTGGGATAAAGAAGTTATCCCACTTTCAAATCAGGTGATTCTAGTTTCGCAGTTTGGGAATAGGTCAGCTTCTGTGTCGTTCCAATCAAACTAGGATGAATCACTTTGTAAGAATCTTGATTTGGATACATAAAGTGGTGGAGAATCACAAGGAAATTGAATAAATCTCATAGGAGCTGGGATGAAGAAGTTATCCCACTTTCAAATCAGGTGATTCTAGTTTCGCAGTTTGGGAATAGGTCAGCTTCTGCGTCTTTCCAATCAAACCAGGATGAATCACTTTGTAAGAACCTTGATTTGGATACATAAAGTGGTGGAGAATCACCAGGAAGTTGAATAAATCTCATAGGAGCTGGGATGAAGAAGTTATCCCATTTTCAAATCAGGTGATTCCAGTTTCGCAGTTTGGGAATAGGACAGCTTATGTGTCGTTCCAATCAAACCAGGATGAATCACTTTGTAAGAAGCCTGGTTTGGATACATAAAGTGGTGGGGAATCACCGGAACTTGAATAAATCTCATAGGAGTTGGGATTAAGAAGTTATCCCACTTTCAAATTAGGTGATTCCAGTTTCGCAGTTTGGGAATAGGATAGCTTTTGTGTCGTTCCAATCAAACCAGGATGAATCACTTTGTAAAAAGCTTGATTTGGATACATAAAGTGGTGGAGAATCACCAGGAAGTTGAATAAATCTCATAGGAGCTGGGATAAAGAAGTTATCCCACTTTCAAATCAAGTGATTCTAGTTTCGCAGTAGGACAGATTCTGTGTCGTTCCAATCAAACCAGGATGAATCTATTTGTAAAAAGCTTGATTTGGATACATAAAGTGGTGGACAATCACCAGGAAGTTGAATAAATCTCATAGGAGCTGGGATAAAGAAGTTATCCCACTTTCAAATCAGGTGATTCTAGTTTCGCAGTTTGGGAATAGGTCAGCTTCTCTGTCGTTCCAATCAAACTAGGATGAATCACTTTGTAAGAATATTGATTTGGATACATAAAGTAGTGGAGAATCACCAGGAAATTGAATAAATCTCATAGTAGCTGGGATGAAGAAGTTATCCCACTTTCAAATCAGGTGATTCCAGTTTCGCAGTTTGGGAATAGGACAGCTTCTGTGTCGTTCCAATCAAACCAGGATGAATCACTTTGTAAGAAGCCTGATTTGGATACATAAAGTGGTGGAGAATCACCAGGAAGTTAAATAAATCTCATAGGAGTTGGGATAAAGAAGTTATCCCACTTTCAAATCAGGTGATTCCAGTTTCGCAGTTTGGGAATAGGATAGCTTTTGTGTCGTTCCAATCAAACCAGGATGAATCACTTTGTAAAAAGCTTGATTTGGATACATAAAGTGGTGGAGAATCACCAGGAAGTTGAATAAATCTCATAGGAGCTGGGATAAAGAAGTTATCCCACTTTCAAATCAGGTGATTCTAGTTTCGCAATTTGGGAATAGGACAGATTCTGTGTCGTTCCAATCAAACCAGGATGAATCACTTTGTAATAAGCTTGATTTGGATACATAAAGTGGTGTAGAATCACCAGGAAGTTTAACAAATCTCATAGGAGCTCGGATGAAGAAGTTATCCCACTTTCTTATTTGGTGATTCTAGTTTTCCAGTATGGGAATAGGACAGCTTCCTCGTCGTTCCAATCAAACCAGGATGAATCACATTGTAATAAGCTTGATTTGGATATATAAAGTGGTGGAGAATCACCAGGAAGTTGAATAAATCTCATAGGAGGTTGGATGAAGAAGTTATCCCACTTTCAAATCAGGTGATTCCAGTTTCCCAGTTAGTGAATATCACACCTTCTTCGTCGTTCCAATCAAACCAGGATGAATCACTTTGTGAGAAGCTTTATTTGGAAATATAAAGTGGTGGAGAATCACCAAGAAGTTTAATAAATCACATAGGAGTTGGGATGAAGAAGTTATCCCACTTTCAAATTAGGTGATTTCAGTTTCGCAGTTTGGGAATAGGACAACTTCTTCGTCGGTCCAATCAAACCAGGATGAATCACTTTGTAAAAAGCTTGATTTGGATACATAAAGTAGTGTAGAATCACCAGGAAGTTGAATAAATCTCATAGGAGCTGGGATAAAGAAGTTATCCCACTTTCAAATCAGGTGATTCTAGTTTCGCAGTTTGGGAATAGGTCAGCTTCTGTGTCGTTCCAATCAAACTAGGATGAATCACTTTGTAAGAATCTTGATTTGGATACATAAAGTGGTGGAGAATCACCAGGAAATTGAATAAATCTCATAGGAGCTGGGATGAAGAAGTTATCCCACGTTCAAATCAGGTGATTCTAGTTTCGAAGTTTGGGAATAGGTCAGCTTCTGCGTCGTTCCAATCAAACCAGGATGAATCACTTTGTAAGAAGCTTGATTTGGATACATAAGTGGTGGAGAATCACCAGGAAGTTGAATAAATCTCATAGGAGCTGGGATGAAGAAGTTATCCCACTTTCAAATCAGGTGATTCCAGTTTCGCAGTTTGGGAATAGGACAGCTTCTGTGTCGTTCCAATCAAACCAGGATGAATCACTTTGTCAGAAGCCTGATTTGGATACATAAAGTGGTGGGGAATCACCCCGAACTTGAATAAATCTCATAGGAGTTGGGATGAAGAAGTTATCCCACTTTCAAATCAAGTGATTCCAGTTTCCCAGTTTGGGAATAGGATAGCTTCTTCGTCGTTCCAATCAAACGAGGATGTATCACCTTGTAAGATGCTTGATTTGGATACATAAAGTGGTGGAAAATCACCAGGAAGTTTAATAAATCTCATAGGAGTTGGGATGAAGAAGTTATCCCACTTTCAAATTAGGTGATTCCAGTTTCGCAGTTTGGGAATAGGACAGCTTCTTCGTCGTTTCAATCAAACCAGGATGAATCACTTTGTAAAAAGATTGATTTGGATACATATAGTGGTGGAGAATCACCAGGAAGTTGAATAAATTTCATAGGAGCTGGAATAAAGAAGTTATCCCACCTTCAAATCAGTTGATTCTAGTTTTGCAGTTTGAGAATAGGTCAGCTTCTGTGTCGTTCTAATCAAAATAGGATGAATCACTTTGTAAGAAGCTTGATTTGGATACATAAAGTGGTGGAGAATCACCAGGAAGTTGAATAAATCTCATAGGAGCTGGGATGAAGAAGTTATCCCACTTTCAAATCAGGTGATTCCAGTTTCGCAGTTTGGGAATAGGACAGCTTCTGTGTCGTTCCAATCAAACCAGGATGAATCACTTTGTAAGAAGCCTGATTTGGATACATAAAGTGGTGGGGAATCACCCGGAACTTGAATAAATCTCATAGGAGTTGGGATGAAGAAGTTATCCCACTTTCAAATCAAGTGATTCCAGTTTCCCAGTTTGGGAATAGGATAGCTTCTGCGTCGTTCCTATCAAACCAGGATGAATCACTTTGTAAGAAGCCTGATTTGGATACATAAAGTGGTGGAGAATCACCAGGAAATTGAATAAATCTCATAGGAGCTGGGATGAAGAAGTTATCAGACTTTCAAATCAGGTGATTCCAGTTTCGCAGTTTGGGAATAGGATAGCTTTTGTGTCGTTCCAATCAAACCAGGATGAATCACTTTGTAAAAAGCTTGATTTGGATACATAAAGTGGTGGAGAATCACCAGGAAGTTGAATAAATCTCATAGGAGCTGAGATAAAGAAGTTATCCCAATTTCAAATCAGGTGATTCTAGTTTCGCAGTTTGGGAATAGGACTGATTCTGTGTCGTTCCAATCAAACCAGGATGAATCAGTTTGTAATAAGCTTGATTTGGATCCATAAAGTGGTGGAGAATCACCAGGAAGTTCAATAAATTTCATAGGAGTTGGGATGAAGAAGTTATCCCACCTTCAAATCAGGTGATTCCAGTTTTGCAGTTTGGGAATTGGACAGATTCGGTGTCGTTCCAATCAAACCAGGATGAATCACATTGTAAGAAGCATGATTTGGATATATAAAGTGGTGTAGAATCACCAGGAAGTTGAATAAATCTCATAGGAGTTGGGATGAAGAAGTTATCCCACTTTCAAATCAGGTGATTCCAGTTTCCCAGTTAGTGAATATCACACCTTCTTCGTCGTTCCAATCAAACCAGGATGAATAAATTTGTAAGAAGCTTTATTTGGAAATATAAAGTGGTGGAGAATCACCAAGAAGTTGAATAAATCACATAGGAGTTGGGATGAAGAAGTTATCCCACTTTCAAATTAGGTGATTTCAGTTTCGCAGTTTGGGAATAGGACAACTTCTTCGTCGTTCCAATCAAACCAGGATGAATCACTTTGTAAAAAGCTGGATTTGGATACATAAAGTGGTGTAGAATCACCAGGAAGTTGAATAAATCTCATAGGAGCTGGGATAAAGAAGTTATCCCACTTTCAAATCAGGTGATTCTAGTTTCGCAGTTTGGGAATAGGTCAGCTTCTGTGTCGTTCCAATCAAACTAGGATGAATCACTTTGTAAGAATCTTGATTTGGATACATAAAGTGGTGGAGAATCACCAGGAAATTGAATAAATCTCATAGGAGCTGGGATGAAAAAGTTATCCCACTTTCAAATCAGGTGATTCTAGTTTCGCAGTTTGGGAATAGGTCAGCTTCTGCGTCGTTCCAATCAAACCAGGATGAATCACTTTGTAAGAACCTTGATTTGGATACATAAAGTGGTGGAGAATCACCAGGAAGTTGAATAAATCTCATAGGAGCTGGGATGAAGAAGTTATCCCACTTTCAAATCAGGTGATTCCAGTTTCGCAGTTTGGGAATAGGACAGCTTATGTGTCGTTCCAATCAAACCAGGATGAATCACTTTGTAAGAAGCCTGATTTGGATACATAAAGTGGTGGGGAATCACCGGAACTTGAATAAATCTCATAGGAGTTGGGATGAAGAAGTTATCCCACTTTCAAATTAGGTGATTCCAGTTTCGCAGTTTGGGAATAGGACAGCTTCTTCGTCGATTCAATCAAACCAGGATGAATCACTTTGTAAAAAGATTGATTTGGATACATATAGTGGTGGAGAATCACCAGGAAGTTGAATAAATCTCATAGGAGCTGGAATAAAGAAGTTATCCCCACTTTCAAATCAGGTGATTCTAGTTTCGCAGTTTGGGAATAGGTCAGCTTATGTGTCGTTCCAATCAAACTAGGATGAATCACTTTGTAAGAATCTTGATTTGGATACATAAAGTGGTGGAGAATCACCAGGAAATTGAATAAATCTCATAGGAGCTGGGATGAAGAAGTTATCCCACTTTCAAATCAGGTGATTCCAGTTTCGCAGTTTGGGAATAGGACAGCTTCTGTGTCGTTCCAATCAAACCAGGATGAATCACTTTGTAAGAAGCCTGATTTGGATACATAAAGTGGTGGAGAATCACCAGGAAGTTAAATAAATCTCATAGGAGTTGGGATAAAGAAGTTATCCCACTTTCAAATCAGGTGATTCCAGTTTCGCAGTTTGGGAATAGGATAGCTTTTGTGTCGTTCCAATCAAACCAGGATGAATCACTTTGTAAAAAGCTTGATTTGGATACAAAAAGTGGTGGAGAATCACCAGGAAGTTGAATAAATCTCATAGGAGCTGAGATAAAGAACTTATCCCAATTTCAAATCAGGTGATTCTAGTTTCGCAGTTTGGGAATAGGACTGATTCTGTGTCGTTCCAATCAAACCAGGATGAATCACTTTGTAATAAGCTTGATTTGGATCCATAAAGTGGTGGAGAATCACCAGGAAGTTCAATAAATTTCATAGGAGTTGGGATGAAGAAGTTATCCCACCTTCAAATCAGGTGATTCCAGTTTTGCAGTTTGGGAATAGGACAGATTCGGTGTCGTTCCAATCAAACCAGGATGAATCACATTGTAAGAAGCATGATTTGGATATATAAAGTGGTGTAGAATCACCAGGAAGTTGATTAAATCTCATAGGAGTTGGGATGAAGAAGTTATCCCACTTTCAAATCAGGTGATTCCAGTTTCCCAGTTAGTGAATATCACACCTTCTTCGTCGTTCCAATCAAACCAGGATGAATAAATTTGTAAGAAAGCTTTATTTGGAATATAAAGTGGTGGAGAATCACCAGGAAGTTGAATAAATCACATAGGAGTTGGGATGAAGAAGTTATCCCACTTTCAAATTAGGTGATTTCAGTTTCGCAGTTTGGGAATAGGACAACTTCTTCGTCGTTCCAATCAAACCAGGATGAATCACTTTGTAAAAAAGCTGGATTTGGATACATAAAGTGGTGTAGAATCACCAGGAAGTTGAATAAATCTCATAGGAGCTGGGATAAAGAAGTTATCCCACTTTCAAATCAGGTGATTCTAGTTTCGCAGTTTGGGAATAGGTCAGCTTCTGTGTCGTTCCAATCAACTAGGATGAATCACTTTGTAAGAATCTTGATTTGGATACATAAAGTGGTGGAGAAATCACCAGGAAATTGAATAAATCTCATAGGAGCTGGGATGAAGAAAGTTATCCACTTTCAAATCAGGTGATTCTAGTTTCGCAGTTTGGGAATAGGTCAGCTTCTGCGTCGTTCCAATCAAACCAGGATGAATCACTTTGTAAGAAGCTTGATTTGGATACATAAGTGGTGGAGAATCACCAGGAAGTTGAATAAATCTCATAGAGTCTGGGATGAAGAAGTTATCCCACTTTCAAATCAGGTGATTCCAGTTTCCAGTTGGGGAATAGGAACAGCTTTCTGTGTCGTTCCAATCAAAACCAGGATGAATCACTTTGTAAGAAGCTTGATTTGGGATACATAAAGTGGTGGAGGAATCACCAAGAAGTTGAATAAAATCTCATAGGAGTTGGGATGAAGAAGTTATCCCACTTTCAAATTAGGTGATTCCAGTTTCGCAGTTTGGGAATAGGACAGCTTCTTCGTCGTTCCAATCAAACCAGGATGAAATCACTTTGTAAAAAGATTGATTTGGATACATATAGTGGTGGAGAATCACCAGGAAGTTGAATAAATCTCATAGGAGCTGGAATAAAGAAGTTATCCCACTTTCAAATCAGGTGATTCTAGTTTCGCAGTTTGGGAATAGGTCAGCTTATTGTCGTTCCAATCAAACTAGGATGAATCACTTTGTAAGAAGCTTGATTTGGATACATAAAGTGGTGGAGAATCACCAGGAAATTGAATAAATCTCATAGGAGCTGGATGAAGAAGTTATCAGACTTTCAAATCAGGTGATTCCAGTTTCCTGTTTGGGAATAGGACAGCTTCTGCGTCGTTCCAATCAAACCAGATGAATCCCTTTGTAAGAAGCTTGATTTGGATACATAAAGTGGTGGAGAATCACCAGGAAGTTGAATAAATCTCATAGGAGTTGGGATGAAGAAGTTATCCCACTTTCAAATCAGGTGATTCTAGTTTCGCAGTAGGACAGATTATGTGTCGTTCCAATCAAACCAGGATGAATCACTTTGTAAAAGCTTGATTTGGATACATAAGTGGTGGAGAATCACCAGGAAGTTGAATAAATCTCATAGGAGCTGGGATAAAGAAGTTATCCCACTTTCAAATCAGGTGATTCTAGTTTCGCAGTTTGGGAATAGGTCAGCTTCTCTGTCGTTCCAATCAAACCAGGATGAATCACTTTGTAAGAATCTTGATTTGGATACATAAAGTAGTGGAGAATCACCAGGAAATTGAATAAATCTCATAGGAGCTGGGATGAAGAAGTTATCCCACTTTCAAATCAGGTGATTCCAGTTTCGCAGTTTGGGAATAGGACAGCTTCTGTGTCGTTCCAATCAAACCAGGATGAATCACTTTGTAAGAAGCTTGATTTGGATACATAAAGTGGTGGAGAATCACCAGGAAGTTAATAAATCTCATAGGAGTTGGGATAAAGAAGTTATCCCACTTTCAAATCAGGTGATTCCAGTTTCGCAGTTTGGGAATAGGATAGCTTTTGTCGTTCCAATCAAACCAGGATGAATCACTTTGTAAAAGCTTGATTTGGATACATAAGTGGTGGAGAATCACCAGGAAGTTGAATAAATCTCATAGGAGCTGGGATAAAGAAGTTATCCCACTTTCAAATCAGGTGATTCTAGTTTCGCAGTTTGGGAATAGGACAGCTTCTGTGTCGTTCCAATCAAACCAGGATGAATCACTTTGTAAGAAGCTTGATTTGGATACATAAAGTGGTGGAGAATCACCAGGAAGTTTAAAAATCTCATAGGAGCTGGATGAAGAAGTTATCCCACTTTCAAATGGTGATTCTAGTTTCCAGTTTGGGAATAGGACAGCTTCTCGTCGTTCCAATCAAACCAGGATGAATCACTTGTATAAGCTTGATTTGGATATATAAAGTGGTGGAGAATCACCAGGAAGTTGAATAAATCTCATAGGAGTTGGATGAAGAAGTTATCCCACTTTCAAATCAGGTGATTCCAGTTTCCAGTTTGAATAACACTTCTTCGTCGTTCCAATCAAACCAGGATGAATCACTTTGTAAAAGCTTGATTTGGAAATATAAAGTGGTGGAGAATCACCAAAGTTGAATAAATCTCATAGGAGTTGGGATGAAGAAGTTATCCCACTTTCAAATCAGGTGATTCAGTTTCGCAGTTTGGGAATAGGACAACTTCTTTGTCGTTCCAATCAAACCAGGATGAATCACTTTGTAAAAGCTTGATTTGGATACATAAAGTGTGGAAATCACCAGGAAGTTGAATAAATCTCATAGGAGCTGGGATAAGAAGTTATCCCACTTTCAAATCAGGTGATTCTAGTTTCGCAGTTTGGGAATAGGTCAGCTTCTGTGTCGTTCCAATCAAACCAGGATGAATCACTTTGTAAGAAGCTTGATTTGGATACATAAAGTGGTGGAGAATCACCAGGAATTGAATAAATCTCATAGGAGCTGGGATGAAGAAGTTATCCCACTTTCAAATCAGGTGATTCTAGTTTCGAGTTTGGGAATAGGTCAGCTTCTGCGTCGTTCCAATCAAACCAGGATGAATCACTTTGTAAGAAGCTTGATTTGGATACATAAAGTGGTGGAGAATCACCAGGAAGTTGAATAAATCTCATAGGAGCTGGGATGAAGAAGTTATCCCACTTTCAAATCAGGTGATTCCAGTTTCGCAGTTTGGGAATAGGACAGCTTCTGTGTCGTTCCAATCAAACCAGGATGAATCACTTTGTAAGAGCCTTGATTTGGATACATAAAGTGGTGGGAATCACCAGGAAGTTGAATAAATCTCATAGGAGTTGGGATGAAGAAGTTATCCCACTTTCAAATCAGGTGATTCCAGTTTCGCAGTTTGGGAATAGGACTGCTTCTCGTTTCCAATCAAACCAGGATGAATCACTTTAAGATGCTGATTTGGATACATAAAGTGGTGGAAATCACCAGGAAGTTGAATAAATCTCATAGGAGTTGGGATGAAGAAGTTATCCCACTTTCAAATTAGGTGATTCCAGTTTCGCAGTTTGGGAATAGGACAGCTTCTTCGTCGTTCCAATCAAACCAGGATGAATCACTTTGTAAAAATTGATTTGGATACATATAGTGGTGGAGAATCACCAGGAAGTTGAATAAATCTCATAGGAGCTGGGATAAGAAGTTATCCCACTTTCAAATCAGGTGATTCTAGTTTCGCAGTTTGGGAATAGGTCAGCTTCTGTGTCGTTCCAATCAAACTAGGATGAATCACTTTGTAAGAAGCTTGATTTGGATACATAAAGTGGTGGAGAATCACCAGGAAGTTGAATAAATCTCATAGGAGCTGGGATGAAGAAGTTATCCCACTTTCAAATCAGGTGATTCTAGTTTCCAGTTTGGGAATAGGACAGCTTCTGCGTCGTTCCAATCAAACCAGGATGAATCACTTTGTAAGAAGCTTGATTTGGATATAAAGTGGTGAGAATCACCAGGAAGTTGAATAAATCTCATAGGAGTTGGGATGAAGAAGTTATCCCACTTTCAAATCAGGTGATTCCAGTTTCGCAGTTTGGGAATATCACACTTCTTCGTCGTTCCAATCAAACCAGGATGAATCACTTTGTAAAAGCTTGATTTGGATACATATAAGTGGTGGAGAATCACCAGGAAGTTGAATAAATCTCATAGGAGTGGGATGAAGAAGTTATCCCACTTTCAAATCAGGTGATTTAGTTTCGCAGTTTGGGAATAGGACAGCTTCTTCGTCGTTCCAATCAAACCAGGATGAATCACTTTGTAAAAAGCTTGATTTGGATACATAAGTGGTGGAGAATCACCAGGAAGTTGAATAAATCTCATAGGAGCTGGGATAAGAAGTTATCCCACTTTCAAATCAGGTGATTCTAGTTTCGCAGTTTGGGAATAGGTCAGCTTCTGTGTCGTTCCAATCAAAAGGATGAATCACTTTGTAAGAAGCTTGATTTGGATACATAAAGTGGTGGAGAATCACCAGGAAGTTGAATAAATCTCATAGGAGTGGGATAAGAAGTTATCCCACTTTCAAATCAGGTGATTCCAGTTTCGCAGTTTGGGAATAGGATAGCTTTGTGTCGTTCCAATCAAACCAGGATGAATCACTTTGTAAAAGCTTGATTTGGATACATAAAGTGGTGGAGAATCACCAGGAAGTTGAATAAATCTCATAGGAGCTGGGATAAGAAGTTATCCCACTTTCAAATCAGGTGATTCCAGTTTCGCAGTTTGGGAATAGGACAGTTTCGTGTCGTTCCAATCAAACCAGGATGAATCACTTTAAAAGCTTGATTTGGATACATAAAGTGGTGAGAATCACCAGGAAGTTTAATAAATCTCATAGGAGTTGGATGAAGAAGTTATCCCACTTTCAAATTGGTGATTCCAGTTTCCAGTTTGGGAATAGGACAGCTTCTCGTCGTTCCAATCAAACCAGGATGAATCACTTGTAAAGCTTGATTTGGATACATAAAGTGGTGGAGAATCACCAGGAAGTTGAATAAATCTCATAGGAGTTGGATGAAGAAGTTATCCCACTTTCAAATCAGGTGATTCCAGTTTCGCAGTTTGGGAATAGCACTTCTTCGTCGTTCCAATCAAACCAGGATGAATCACTTTGTAGAAGCTTGATTTGGATACATATAAAGTGGTGGAGAATCACCAGGAAGTTGAATAAATCTCATAGGAGTGGGATGAAGAAGTTATCCCACTTTCAAATCAGGTGATTCAGTTTCGCAGTTTGGGAATAGGACAGCTTCTTCGTCGTTCCAATCAAACCAGGATGAATCACTTTGTAAAAGCTTGATTTGGATACATAAAGTGGTGGAGAATCACCAGGAAGTTGAATAAATCTCATAGGAGCTGGGATAAGAAGTTATCCCACTTTCAAATCAGGTGATTCTAGTTTCGCAGTTTGGGAATAGGTCAGCTTCTTGTCGTTCCAATCAAACTAGGATGAATCACTTTGTAAGAAGCTTGATTTGGATACATAAAGTGGTGGAGAATCACCAGGAAATTGAATAAATCTCATAGGAGCTGGGATGAAGAAGTTATCCAACTTTCAGATCAGGTGATTCTAGTTTCGAGTTTGGGAATAGGAGCTTCTGCGTCGTTCCAATCAAACCAGGATGAATCACTTTGTAAGAAGCTTGATTTGGATACATAAAGTGGTGGAGAATCACCAGGAAGTTGAATAAATCTCATAGGAGCTGGGATGAAGAAGTTATCCCACTTTCAAATCAGGTGATTCCAGTTTCGCAGTTTGGGAATAGGACAGCTTCTGTGTCGTTCCAATCAAACCAGGATGAATCACTTTGTAAAAGCTTGATTTGGATACATAAAGTGGTGGAATCACCAGGAAGTTGAATAAATCTCATAGGAGTTGGGATGAAGAAGTTATCCCACTTTCAAATCAGGTGATTCCAGTTTCCAGTTTGGGAATAGGATAGCTTCTTCGTCGTTCCAATCAAACCAGGATGAATCACTTTGTAAGATGCTTGATTTGGATACATAAAGTGGTGGAGAATCACCAGGAAGTTGAATAAATCTCATAGGAGTGGGATGAAGAAGTTATCCCACTTTCAAATCAGGTGATTCCAGTTTCGCAGTTTGGGAATAGGACAGCTTCTTCGTCGTTTCAATCAAACCAGGATGAATCACTTTGTAAAATTGATTTGGATACATATAGTGGTGGAGAATCACCAGGAATTGAATAAATCTCATAGGAGCTGGATGAAGAAGTTATCCCACTTTCAAATCAGGTGATTCCAGTTTCGCAGTTTGGGAATAGGTCAGCTTCTGTCGTTCCAATCAAACCAGGATGAATCACTTTGTAAGAAGCTTGATTTGGATACATAAAGTGGTGGAGAATCACCAGGAAGTTGAATAAATCTCATAGGAGCTGGGATAAGAAGTTATCCCACTTTCAAATCAGGTGATTCTAGTTTGCAGTTTGGGAATAGGACAGCTTCTGGTCGTTCCAATCAACAGGATGAATCACTTTGTAGAAGTTGATTTGGATACATAAAGTGGTGGAGAATCACCAGGAAGTTGAATAAATCTCATAGGAGCTGGGATGAAGAAGTTATCCCACTTTCAAATCAGGTGATTCCAGTTTCGCAGTTTGGGAATAGGACAGCTTCTTCGTCGTTTCAATCAAACCAGGATGAATCACTTTGTAAAAGCTTGATTTGGATAATAAAGTGGTGGAGAATCACCAGGAAGTTGAATAAATCTCATAGGAGTTGGGATGAAGAAGTTATCCCACTTTCAAATCAGGTGATTCAGTTTCGCAGTTTGGGAATAGGACAGCTTCTTCGTCGTTCCAATCAAACCAGGATGAATCACTTTGTAAAAGCTTGATTTGGATACATATAGTGGTGGAGAATCACCAGGAAGTTGAATAAATCTCATAGGAGCTGGAATAAAGAAGTTATCCCACTTTCAAATCAGGTGATTCTAGTTTCGCAGTTTGGGAATAGGTCAGCTTCTGTGTCGTTCCAATCAAAAGGATGAATCACTTTGTAAGAAGCTTGATTTGGATACATAAAGTGGTGGAGAATCACCAGGAAGTTGAATAAATCTCATAGGAGCTGGGATGAAGAAGTTATCCCACTTTCAAATCAGGTGATTCCAGTTTCGCAGTTTGGGAATAGGACAGCTTCTTGTCGTTCCAATCAAACCAGGATGAATCACTTTGTAAGAAGCTTGATTTGGATACATAAAGTGGTGGAGAATCACCAGGAATTGAATAAATCTCATAGGAGTTGGGATGAAGAAGTTATCCCACTTTCAAATCAGGTGATTCCAGTTTCCAGTTTGGGAATAGGACAGCTCTCGTCGTTCCAATCAAACCAGGATGAATCACTTTGTAAGAAGCTTGATTTGGATACATAAAGTGGTGGAGAATCACCAGGAAGTTGAATAAATCTCATAGGAGTGGGATGAAGAAGTTATCCCACTTTCAAATCAGGTGATTCCAGTTTCGCAGTTTGGGAATAGGACAGCTTCTGTGTCGTTCCAATCAAACCAGGATGAATCACTTTGTAAAAGCTTGATTTGGATACATAAAGTGGTGGAGAATCACCAGGAAGTTGAATAAATCTCATAGGAGCTTGAAGAAGTTATCCCACTTTCAAATCAGGTGATTCCAGTTTCGCAGTTTGGGAATAGGACTTTCTGTGTCGTTCCAATCAAACCAGGATGAATCACTTTGTAAAAGCTTGATTTGGATACATAAAGTGGTGGAGAATCACCAGGAAGTTGAATAAATCTCATAGGAGTTGGGATAAGAAGTTATCCCACTTTCAAATCAGGTGATTCCAGTTTCGCAGTTTGGGAATAGGACAGCTTCTGTCGTTCCAATCAAACCAGGATGAATCACTTTGTAAGAAGCTTGATTTGGATATATAAGTGGTGGAGAATCACCAGGAAGTTGAATAAATCTCATAGGAGTTGGGATGAAGAAGTTATCCCACTTTCAAATCAGGTGATTCCAGTTTCCAGTTTGGGAATAGGACATTCTTCTCGTTCCAATCAAACCAGGATGAATCACTTTGTAAGAAGCTTGATTTGGATACATAAAGTGGTGGAGAATCACCAGGAAGTTGAATAAATCTCATAGGAGTTGGGATGAAGAAGTTATCCCACTTTCAAATCAGGTGATTCCAGTTTCGCAGTTTGGGAATAGGACAGCTTCTTCGTCGTTCCAATCAAACCAGGATGAATCACTTTGTAAAAGCTTGATTTGGATACATAAAGTGGTGGAGAATCACCAGGAAGTTGAATAAATCTCATAGGAGCTGGGATGAAGAAGTTATCCCACTTTCAAATCAGGTGATTCCAGTTTCGCAGTTTGGGAATAGGACAGCTTCTGTCGTTCCAATCAAAACAGGATGAATCACTTTGTAAGAAGCTTGATTTGGATACATAAAGTGGTGGAGAATCACCAGGAAGTTGAATAAATCTCATAGGAGCTGGGATGAAGAAGTTATCCCACTTTCAAATCAGGTGATTCTAGTTTAGCAGTTTGGGAATAGGTCAGCTTCTGTGTCGTTCCAATCAAACCAGGATGAATCACTTTGTAAGAACTTGATTTGGATACATAAAGTGGTGGAGAATCACCAGGAAGTTGAATAAATCTCATAGGAGCTGGGATGAAGAAGTTATCCCACTTTCAAATCAGGTGATTCCAGTTTCGCAGTTTGGGAATAGGACAGCTTCTGTCGTTCCAATCAAACCAGGATGAATCACTCTGTAAGAAGCCTGATTTGGATACATAAAGTGGTGGAGAATCACCAGGAAGTTGAATAAATCTCATAGGAGCTGGGATGAAGAAGTTATCCCACTTTCAAATCAGGTGATTCCAGTTTCGCAGTTTGGGAATAGGACAGCTTCTGTGTCGTTCCAATCAAACCAGGATGAATCACTTTGTAAGAAGCTTGATTTGGATACATAAAGTGGTGGAGAATCACCAGGAAGTTGAATAAATCACATAGGAGCTGGATGAAGAAGTTATCCCACTTTCAAATCAGGTGATTCCAGTTTCGCAGTTTGGGAATAGGCAGCTTCTGTGTCGTTCCAATCAAACCAGGATGAATCACTTTGTAAGAAGCTTGATTTGGATACATAAAGTGGTGGAGAATCACCAGGAAGTTGAATAAATCTCATAGGAGTGGGATGAAGAAGTTATCCCACTTTCAAATCAGGTGATTCCAGTTTCGCAGTTTGGGAATAGGACAGCTTCTTGTCGTTCCAATCAAACCAGGATGAATCACTTTGTAAGAAGCTTGATTTGGATACATAAAGTGGTGGAGAATCACCAGGAAGTTGAATAAATCTCATAGGAGCTGGGATGAAGTTATCCCACTTTCAAATCAGGTGATTCTAGTTTCGCAGTAGGACAGCTTCTGTGTCGTTCCAATCAAACCAGGATGAATCACTTTGTAAAAGCTTGATTTGGATACATAAAGTGGTGGAGAATCACCAGGAAGTTGAATAAATCTCATAGGAGCTGGGATGAAGAAGTTATCCCACTTTCAAATCAGGTGATTCTAGTTTCGCAGTTTGGGAATAGGTCAGCTTCTTGTCGTTCCAATCAAACCAGGATGAATCACTTTGTAAGAAGCTTGATTTGGATACATAAGTGGTGGAGAATCACCAGGAAGTTGAATAAATCTCATAGGAGCTGGGATGAAGAAGTTATCCCACTTTCAAATCAGGTGATTCCAGTTTCGCAGTTTGGGAATAGGACAGCTTCTGTGTCGTTCCAATCAAACCAGGATGAATCACTTTGTAAAAGCTTGATTTGGATACATAAAGTGGTGGAGAATCACCAGGAAGTTGAATAAATCTCATAGGAGTGGGATAAGAAGTTATCCCACTTTCAAATCAGGTGATTCCAGTTTCGCAGTTTGGGAATAGGACAGCTTCTGTGTCGTTCCAATCAAACCAGGATGAATCACTTTGTAAAAGCTTGATTTGGATACATAAAGTGGTGGAGAATCACCAGGAAGTTGAATAAATCTCATAGGAGCTGGGATGAAGAAGTTATCCCACTTTCAAATCAGGTGATTCTAGTTTCGCAGTTTGGGAATAGGACATTCTGTCGTTCCAATCAAACCAGGATGAATCACTTTGTAAAAGCTTGATTTGGATACATAAAGTGGTGGAGAATCACCAGGAAGTTGAAAAATCTCATAGGAGTGGATGAAGAAGTTATCCCACTTTCAAATCAGGTGATTCTAGTTTCCAGTTTGGGAATAGGACAGCTTCTGTCGTTCCAATCAAACCAGGATGAATCACTTTGTAAAAGCTTGATTTGGATACATAAAGTGGTGGAGAATCACCAGGAAGTTGAATAAATCTCATAGGAGTTGGATGAAGAAGTTATCCCACTTTCAAATCAGGTGATTCCAGTTTCCAGTTTGGGAATATCACACTTCTTCGTCGTTCCAATCAAACCAGGATGAATCACTTTGTAAAAGCTTGATTTGATAATAAAGTGGTGGAGAATCACCAGGAAGTTGAATAAATCTCATAGGAGTGGGATGAAGAAGTTATCCCACTTTCAAATCAGGTGATTCCAGTTTCGCAGTTTGGGAATAGGACAGCTTCTTCGTCGTTCCAATCAAACCAGGATGAATCACTTTGTAAAAGCTTGATTTGGATACATAAAGTGGTGGAGAATCACCAGGAAGTTGAATAAATCTCATAGGAGCTGGGATAAGAAGTTATCCCACTTTCAAATCAGGTGATTCTAGTTTCGCAGTTTGGGAATAGGTCAGCTTCTGTGTCGTTCCAATCAAACCAGGATGAATCACTTTGTAAGAAGCTTGATTTGGATACATAAAGTGGTGGAGAATCACCAGGAAGTTGAATAAATCTCATAGGAGCTGGGATGAAGAAGTTATCCCACTTTCAAATCAGGTGATTCTAGTTTCGCAGTTTGGGAATAGGTCAGCTTCTTTGTCGTTCCAATCAAACCAGGATGAATCACTTTGTAAGAAGCTTGATTTGGATACATAAAGTGGTGGAGAATCACCAGGAAGTTGAATAAATCTCATAGGAGCTGGGATGAAGAAGTTATCCCACTTTCAAATCAGGTGATTCCAGTTTCGCAGTTTGGGAATAGGACAGCTTCTGTGTCGTTCCAATCAAACCAGGATGAATCACTTTGTAAGCTTGATTTGGATACATAAAGTGGTGGAATCACCAGGAAGTTGAATAAATCTCATAGGAGTTGGGATGAAGAAGTTATCCCACTTTCAAATCAGGTGATTCCAGTTTCCAGTTTGGGAATAGGACAGCTTCTTCGTCGTTCCAATCAAACCAGGATGAATCACTTTGTAAAGCTTGATTTGGATACATAAGTGGTGGAATCACCAGGAAGTTGAATAAATCTCATAGGAGTGGATGAAAAGTTATCCCACTTTCAAATCAGGTGATTCCAGTTTCGCAGTTTGGGAATAGGACAGCTTCTTCGTCGTTCCAATCAAACCAGGATGAATCACTTTGTAAAAGCTTGATTTGGATACATAAGTGGTGGAGAATCACCAGGAAGTTGAATAAATCTCATAGGAGCTGGGATGAAAGAAGTTATCCCACTTTCAAATCAGGTGATTCCAGTTTTGCAGTTTGGGAATAGGACAGCTTCTTGTCGTTCCAATCAAACCAGGATGAATCACTTTGTAAGAAGCTTGATTTGGATACATAAAGTGGTGGAGAATCACCAGGAAGTTGAATAAACTCATAGGAGTGGGATGAAGAAGTTATCCCACTTTCAAATCAGGTGATTCCAGTTTCGCAGTTTGGGAATAGGACAGCTTCTGTGTCGTTCCAATCAAACCAGGATGAATCACTTTGTAAGAAGCTTGATTTGGATACATAAAGTGGTGGAGAATCACCAGGAAGTTGAAAAATCTCATAGGAGTGGGATAAGAAGTTATCCCACTTTCAAATCAGGTGATTCCAGTTTCGCAGTTTGGGAATAGGACAGCTTCTGTGTCGTTCCAATCAAACCAGGATGAATCACTTTGTAAAAGCTTGATTTGGATACATAAAGTGGTGGAGAATCACCAGGAAGTTGAATAAATCTCATAGGAGCTGGGATAAGAAGTTATCCCACTTTCAAATCAGGTGATTCTAGTTTCGCAGTTTGGGAATAGGACATTCTGTGTCGTTCCAATCAAACCAGGATGAAATCACTTGTAAGAGCTTGATTTGGATACATAAAGTGGTGGAGAATCACCAGGAAGTTGAATAAATCTCATAGGAGCTGGGATGAAGAAGTTATCCCACTTTCAAATCAGGTGATTCTAGTTTTCGCAGTTTGGGAATAGGTACAGCTTCTGTGTCGTTCCAATCAAAACCTAGGATGAATCACTTGTAAGAAGCCTTGATTTGGATACATAAAGTGGTGGAGAATCACCAGGAAGTTGAATAAATTCTCATAGGAGCTGGGATGAAGAAGTTATCCCACTTCAAGATCAGGTGATTCCATTTCGCCATTTGGGAATAGGATAGCTTCTTGCGTCGTTCCAATCAAACCAGGATGAATCACTTTGTAAGAAGCTTGATTTGGATACATAAAGTGGTGGAGAATCACCAGAAAGTTGAATAAATCTCATAGGAGCTGGGATGAAGAAGTTATCCCACTTTCAAATCAGGTGATTCCAGTTTCGAAAGTTTGGGAATAGGACAGCTTCTTGGTCGTTCAATCAAACCAGGATGAATCACTTTGTAAGAAGCTGATTGGATACATATAAGTGGTGAGAATCACCAGGAAGTTGAATAAATCATAGGAGTTGGGATGAAGAAGTTATCCCACTTTCAAATCAGGTGATTCAGTTTCGCAGTTTGGGAATAGGACAGCTTCTTCGTCGTTCCAATCAAACCAGGATGAATCACTTTGTAAAAGCTTGATTTGGATACATAAAGTGGTAGAATCACCAGGAAGTTGAATAAATCTCATAGGAGCTGGGATAAAGAAGTTATCCCACTTTCAAATCAGGTGATTCTAGTTTCGCAGTTTGGGAATAGGTCAGCTTCTGTGTCGTTCCAATCAAACCAGGATGAATCACTTTGTAAGAACTTGATTTGGATACATAAAGTGGTGGAGAATCACCAGGAAGTTGAATAAATCTCATAGGAGCTGGGATGAAGAAGTTATCCCACTTTCAAATCAGGTGATTCCAGTTTCGCAGTTTGGGAATAGGTCAGCTTCTGCGTCGTTCCAATCAAACCAGGATGAATCACTTTGTAAGAAGCTTGATTTGGATACATAAAGTGGTGGAGAATCACCAGGAAGTTGAATAAATCTCATAGGAGCTGGGAAAAAGTTATCCCACTTTCAAATCAGGTGATTCCAGTTTCGCAGTTTGGGAATAGGACAGCTTCTGTGTCGTTCCAATCAAACCAGGATGAATCACTTTGTAAAAGCTTGATTTGGATACATAAAGTGGTGGGGAATCACCAGGAATTGAATAAATCTCATAGGAGTGGGATGAAGAAGTTATCCCACTTTCAAATCAGGTGATTCCAGTTTCCAGTTTGGGAATAGGACAGCTTCTTCGTCGTTCCAATCAAACCAGGATGAATCACTTTGTAAGAAGCTTGATTTGGATACATAAAGTGGTGGAAATCACCAGGAAGTTGAATAAATCTCATAGGAGTTGGGATGAAGAAGTTATCCCACTTTCAAATCAGGTGATTCTAGTTTCGCAGTTTGGGAATAGGACAGCTTCTTCGTCGTTCCAATCAAACCAGGATGAATCACTTTGTAAAAGCTTGATTTGGATACATAAAGTGGTGGAGAATCACCAGGAAGTTGAATAAATCTCATAGGAGCTGGATGAAGAAGTTATCCCACTTTCAAATCAGGTGATTCCAGTTTCGCAGTTTGGGAATAGGTCAGCTTCTGTGTCGTTCCAATCAAACCAGGATGAATCACTTTGTAAAAGCTTGATTTGGATACATAAAGTGGTGGAGAATCACCAGGAAGTTGAAAAAATCTCATAGGAGCTGGGATGAAGAAGTTATCCCACTTTCAAATCAGGTGATTCCAGTTTCGTTTGGGAATAGGACAGCTTCTTGTCGTTCCAATCAAACCAGGATGAATCACTTTGTAAGAAGCTTGATTTGGATACATAAAGTGGTGGAGAATCACCAGGAAGTTGAATAAATCTCATAGGAGTGGATGAAAGAAGTTATCCCACTTTCAAATCAGGTGATTCTAGTTTCGCAGTAGGACAGATTCTGTGTCGTTCCAATCAAACCAGGATGAATCACTTTGTAAAAGCTTGATTTGGATACATAAAGTGGTGGAGAATCACCAGGAAGTTGAATAAATCTCATAGGAGCTGGGATGAAGAAGTTATCCCACTTTCAAATAGGTGATTCTAGTTTCGCAGTTTGGGAATAGGTCAGCTTCTGTCGTTCCAATCAAACCAGGATGAATCACTTTGTAAGAACTTGATTTGGATACATAAAGTGGTGGAGAATCACCAGGAAGTTGAATAAATCTCATAGGAGCTGGGATGAAGAAGTTATCCCACTTTCAAATCAGTGATTCCAGTTTCGCAGTTTGGGAATAGGACAGCTTCTCGTTCCAATCAAACCAGGATGAATCACTTTGTAGAAGCTGATTTGGATACATAAAGTGGTGAGAATCACCAGGAAGTTGAATAAATCTCATAGGAGTTGGATGAAGAAGTTATCCCACTTTCAAATCAGGTGATTCTAGTTTCGCAGTTTGGGAATAGGATAGCTTCTGTGTCGTTCAATCAAACCAGGATGAATCACTTTGTAAAAGCTTGATTTGGATACATAAAGTGGTGGAGAATCACCAGGAAGTTGAATAAATCTCATAGGAGCTGGGATAAGAATTATCCCACTTTCAAATCAGGTGATTCTAGTTTCGCAGTTTGGGAATAGGACAGCTTCTTCGTCGTTCCAATCAAACCAGGATGAATCACTTTGTAAGAAGCTTGATTTGGATATAAAGTGGTGGAGAATCACCAGAAGTTGAATAAATCATAGGAGCTGGATGAAGAAGTTATCCCACTTTCAAATCAGGTGATTCTAGTTTCCAGTTGGGAATAGGACAGCTTCTCGTCGTTCCAATCAAACCAGGATGAATCACTTGTAAGAAGCTTGATTTGGATACATAAAGTGGTGGAGAATCACCAGGAAGTTGAATAAATCTCATAGGAGTGGGATGAAGAAGTTATCCCACTTTCAAATCAGGTGATTCCAGTTTCGCAGTTTGGGAATAGGACTTCTTCGTCGTTCCAATCAAACCAGGATGAATCACTTTGTAAGAACTTGATTTGGATACATAAAGTGGTGGAGAATCACCAGGAAGTTGAATAAATCTCATAGGAGTGGGAAGAAGAAGTTATCCCACTTTCAAATCAGGTGATTTAGTTTCGCAGTTTGGGAATAGGACAACTTCTTCGTCGTTCCAATCAAACCAGGATGAATCACTTTGTAAAAGCTTGATTTGGATACATAAGTGGTGGAGAATCACCAGGAAGTTGAATAAATCTCATAGGAGCTGGGATAAGAAGTTATCCCACTTTCAAATCAGGATTCTAGTTTCGCAGTTTGGGAATAGGTCAGCTTCTGGTCGTTCCAATCAAACTAGGATGAATCACTTTGTAAGAAGCTGATTTGGATACATAAAGTGGTGGAGAATCACCAGGAAGTAATAAATCATAGGAGCTGGGATGAAGAAGTTATCCCACTTTCAAATCATGTTATTCTAGTTTCGCAGTTTGGGAATAGGTCAGCTTCTTGTCGTTCCAATCAAACCAGGATGAATCACTTTGTAAGAAGCTTGATTTGGATACATAAAGTGGTGGGAATCACCAGGAATTGAATAAATCTCATAGGAGTTGGGATGAAGAAGTTATCCCACTTTCAAATCAGTGATTCCAGTTTCCCAGTTTGGGAATAGGACAGCTTCTTCGTCGTTCCAATCAAACCAGGATGAATCACTTGTAAGAAGCTTGATTTGGATACATAAAGTGGTGAAATCACCAGGAAGTTGAATAAATCTCATAGGAGTGGGATGAAGAAGTTATCCCACTTTCAAATCAGGTGATTCCAGTTTCGCAGTTTGGGAATAGGACAGCTTCTTCGTCGTTCCAATCAAACCAGGATGAATCACTTTGTAAAAGCTTGATTTGGATACATAAGTGGTGGAGAATCACCAGGAAGTTGAATAAATCTCATAGGAGCTGGGATAAGAAGTTATCCCACTTTCAAATCAGGTGATTTTGTTTCGCAGTTTGGGAATAGGACTTCTGTGTCGTTCCAATCAAACTAGGATGAATCACTTTGTAAGAAGCTTATTTGGATATAAAGTGGTGGAGAATCACCAGGAAGTTGAATAAATCACATAGGAGTTGGGATGAAGAAGTTATCCCACTTTCAAAAGGTGATTTCAGTTTCGCAGTTTGGGAATAGGACGCTTCTTCGTCGTTCCAATCAAACCAGGATGAATCACTTTGTAAAAAGCTTGATTTGGATACATAAAGTGGTGGAGAATCACCAGGAAGTTGAATAAATCTCATAGGAGCTGGGATAAAGTTATCCCACTTTCAAATCAGATGGTTCTAGTTTCGCAGTTTGGGAATAGGTCAGCTTCTGTGTCGTTCCAATCAAACCAGGATGAATCACTTTGTAAGAATCTTGATTTGGATACATAAAGTGGTGGAGAATCACCAGGAAATAGATAAATATCATAGGAGCTGGGATGAAGAAGTTATCCCACTTTCAAATCAGTGATTCTAGTTTCGCAGTTTGGGAATAGGTCAGCTTCTACGTCGTTCCAATCAAACCAGGATGAATCACTTTGTAAGAAGCTTGATTTGGATACATAAAGTGGTGGAGAATCACCAGGAAGTTGAATAAATCTCATAGGATCTGGATGATGAAGAAGTTATCCCCTTTCAAATCAGGTGATTCCAGTTTCGCAGTTTGGGAATAGGACAGCTTCTGTCGTTCCAATCAAACCAGGATGAATCACTTTGTAAGAAGCCTGATTTGGATACATAAAGTGGTGGAGAATCAGGAAGTTGAATAAATCTCATAGGAGTTGGGATGAAGAAGTTATCCCACTTTCAAATCACGTGATTCCAGTTTCCAGTTTGGGAATAGATAGCTTCTTCGTCGTTCCAATCAAACGAGGATGAATCACCTTGTAAGATGCTTGATTTGGATACATAAAGTGGTGGAAATCACCAGGAAGTTGAATAAATCTCATAGGAGTTGGGATGAAGAAGTTATCCCACTTTCGAATTAGGTGATTCCAGTTTTGCAGTTTGGGAATAGGACAGCTTCTTCGTCGTTTCAATCAACCAGGATGAATCACTTTGTAAAAGATTGATTTGGATACTATAGTGGTGGAGAATCACCAGGAAGTTGAATAAATCTCATAGGAGCTGGAATAAAGAAGTTATCCCACTTTTAAATCAGGTGATTCTAGTTTCGCAGATTGGGAAATAGTCAGCTTCTTGTCGTTCCAATCAAACCAGGATGAATCACTTTGTAAGAAGCTTGATTTGGATACATAAAGTGGTGGAGAATCACCAGGAAGTTGAATAAATCTCGTAGGAGCTGGGATGAAGAAGTTATCCCACTTTCTATTATAGGTGATTCCAGTTTCCAGTTTGGAATAGGACAGCTTCTTCGTCGTTTCAATCAAACCAGGATTAATCACTTTGTAATAAGCTTGATTTGGATAGCATAAGTGGTGGAGAATCACAGGAAGTTGAATAAATCTCAGAGAGGTCTGATGACAGAAGTTATCCCCACTTTCAAATCAGGTGATGCTAGTTTACCAGTTAGTGAATAGTCACACTTCTGTCGTCGTTCCAATCAAACCTAGGATGAATCACTTGTGATAAGCTTTGATTGTGATACTATAAAGTGGTGGAGAATCACCCAATGAAATGTAATAAAATCATCATAGGAGCTGGGATGAAGAAGGTTATCCCACTTTCAAATCGGTGCTTCTCAGTTTGCAGTTTGGGAAGAGGACAACTTCTCGTGTCGTTCCAATCAAACCAGGATGAATTCACTTTGTAAGAAGCTTGATTTGGATACATAAGTGGTGGAGAATCACCAGGAAGTTGAATAAATCTCATAGGAGCTGGGATGAAGAAGTTATCCCACTTTCAAAATCAGGTGATTCCAGTTTCGCAGTTGGGAATAGGACAGCTTCTGTGTCGTTCCAATCAAACCAGGATGAATCACTTTGTAAGAAGCCTGATGTGGATACATAGAGGGTGGAGAATCACCAGGAATTGAATAAATCTCATAGGACTGGAATAAAGAAGTTATCCCACTTTCAAATCAGTGATTCTAGTTTCGCAGTTTGGGAATAGGTCAGCTTCTGTGTCGTTCCAATAAAACTAGGATGAATCACTTTGTAAGAAGCTTGATTTGGATACTAAAGTGGTGGAATCACCCGGAACTTGAAAAAATCTCATAGGAGTTGGGATGAAGAAGTTATCCCACTTTCAAATCAAGTGATTCCAGTTTCCCAGTTTGGGAATAGGATAGCTTCTTCGTCGTTCCAATCAAACGAGGATGAATCACCTTGTAAATATTGATTTGGATACATAAATGGTGGAAATCAGCAGGAAGTTTAATAAATCTCATAGGAGCTGGAATAAAGAAGTTATCCCATCTTTCAAATCAGGTGATTCTAGTTCGCAGTTGGAATAGGTCAGCTTCTGTGTCGTTCCAATCAAACTAGGATGAATCACTTTGTAAGAAGCTTGATTTGGATACATAAAGTGGTGGAGGAATCACCAGGAAATTGAATAAAATCTCATAGGAGCTGGGATGAAGAAGTTATCAGACTTTCAAATCAGGTGATTCCAGTTTTCCTGTTTGGGAATAGGACAGCTTCTTGCGTCGTTTCCAATCAACCAAGATGAATCCCTTTGTAAGAAGCTTGATTGGATACATATAAGTTGTGGAGAATCACCAGGAGTTGAATAAATCTCATAGGAGTCTGGGATGAAGAATTTATCCCACTTTCAAATCAGGTGATTCCATAGTTTTCGCAGTTTGTGAATTAGGACTAGCTTCTGCGTCGTTCCATTCAAACCAGGATGAATCACTTTGTAAGAAGCTTGATTGGATACATAAAGTGGTGGAGAATCACCAGGAAGTTGAATAAAACTCATAGGAGCTTGGGATGAAGAAGTTATCCCACTTTCAAATCAGGTGATTCCTAGTTTCGCAGTTTGGGAATAGGACAGCTTCTGTGTCGTTCCAATCATAACCAGGATGAATCCACTTTGTAAGAAGCTTGATTTGGATACATAAAGTGGTGGGAGAATCACCAGGAATTGAATAAATCTCATAGGAGTTGGGATAAGAAGTTATCCCACTTTCAATCAGGTGATCCAGTTTCCGCAGTTTGGGAATAGGATCAGCTTCTGTCGTCGTTCCAATCAAAACGAGGATGAATCACTTTGTAAGAAGCTTGATTTGGATACATAAAGTGGTGGAGAATCACCAGGAAGTTTAATAAATCTCATAGGAGCTGGGATGAAGAAGTTATCCCACTTTCAAATCAGGTGATTCTCAGTTTCGCAGTTTGGGAATAGGACAAGCTTCTGTGTCGTTCCAATCAAACCAGGATGAATCACTTTGTAAAAAGCTTGATGTGGATACATAAAGTGGTGGAGAATCACCAGGAAGTTGAATAAAATCTCATAGGAGCTTGGGATAAAGAAGTTATCCCACTTTCAAATCAGGTGATTCTAGTTTCGCAGTTTGGGAATAGGCAGCTTCTGCGTACGTTTCCAATCAAACCAGGATGAATCACTTTGTAAGAAGCTTGATTTGGATACATAAAGGGTGGAGAATCACCAGGAAGTTAAATAAATCTCATAGGAGCTGGGATGAAGAAGTTATCCCACTTTCAAATCAGGTGATTCTAGTTTAGCAGTTTGGGAATAGGTCAGCTTCTGTGTCGTTCCAATCAAACCTAGGATGAATCACTTTGTAAGAAGCTTGATTTGGATACATAAAGTGGTGGAGAATCACCAGGAAGTTGAATAAATCTCATAGGAGTTGGGATGAAGAAGTTATCCCATTTTCAAATCAGGTGATTCCAGTTTACCTAGTTTGGGAATAGGATAGCTTTCTTCGTCGTTCCAATCAAACCTAGGATGAATCACTTTGTAAGAAGCTTGATTTGGATACATAAAGTGGTGGAGAAATCACCAGGAAGTTGAATAAATCTCATAGGAGCTGGGATAAGAAGTTATCCCACTTTCAAATCAGGTGATTCTCAGTTTCGCAGTTTGGGAATAGGTCAGGCTTCTGTCGTCGTTTCCAATCAAACAGGATGAATCCACTTTGTAAAAAGATTGATTTGGATACATTCAAGTGGTGGAGAATCACCAGGAAGTTGAATAAATCTCATAGGAGCTGGGATGAAGAAGTTTATCCCACTTTCAATCAGGTGATTCTCAGTTTCGCAGTTTGGGAATAGGTCAGCTTCTGTGTCGTTCCAATCAAACCAGGATGAATCACTTTGTAAGAAGCCTGATTTGGATACATAAAGTGGTGGGAATCACCCCCGGAACTTGATAAATCTCATAGGAGTTGGGATGAAGAAGTTATCCCACTTTCACAAATCAAGGTGATTCCAGTTTTCCCAGTTTGGGAATAGGATAGCTTCGTCGTCGTTCCAATCAAACGAGGATGAATCACCTTGTAAGATGCTTGATTTGGATACATAAAGTGGTGGAAAATCACCAGGAAGTTTAATAAATCTCATAGGAGTTGGGATGAAGAAGTTATCCCACTTTCAAATTAGGTGATTCCAGTTCGCAGTTTGGGAATAGGACAGCTTCTTCGTCGTTTCAATCAAACCAGGATGAATCACTTTGTAAAAAGATTGATTTGGATACATATAGTGGTGGAGAATCACCAGGAAGTTGAATAAATCTCATAGGAGCTGGAATAAAGAAGTTATCCCCACTTTCAAATCAGGTGATTCTAGTTTCACAGTTTGGGAATAGGTCAGCTTCTGTGTCGTTCCAATCAAACTAGGATGAATCACTTTGTAGAAGCTTGATTTGGATACATAAAGTGGTGGAGAATCACCAGGAAATTGAATAAATCTCATAGGAGTTGGGATGAAGAAGTTATCAGACTTTCAATCAGGTGATTCCAGTTTCCCGTTTGGGAGTAGATAGCTTCGTGCGTCGTTCCAATCAGAACGAGGATGAATCACCTTGTAGATGCTTGAATTTGGATACATAAAGTGGTGGAAATCACCAGGAAGTTTAATAAATCTCATAAGGAGCTGGGATGAAGAAGGTATCCCACTTTCAAATCAGGTGATATCCAGTTTTGGCAGTTTGTGAATAGTACAGCTTCTGTGTCGTTCCATTCAAACCAGGATGAATCACTTTGTAAGAAGCTTGATTTCGATACATAAAGTGGTGGAGAATCACCAGAAGTTGAATAAAACTCATAGGAGTTGGATGAAGAAGTTATCCCATTTTTCAAATCAAGTGATTCCAGTTTCCCAGGTTTGGGGAATAGGATAGCTTCTTCGTCGTTCCAATCAAACGAGGATGAAATCACCTTGTAAGATGCTTGATTTGGATACATAAAGTGGTGGAAAATCAACCAGGAA
This sequence comes from Brassica juncea, assembly GCA_018703725.1. NCBI lineage: Eukaryota > Viridiplantae > Streptophyta > Magnoliopsida > Brassicales > Brassicaceae > Brassica > Brassica juncea. Next base: position 5,090 of record JAATWR010001241.1, on the reverse strand, counting down.
GTTTAATAAATCTCTCATAGGAGTTGGGGATGAAGAAGTTATCCCACTTTCAAATTAGGTGATTCCAGTTTCACAGTTTGGGAATAGGACAGCTTCTTCGTCCGTTTCAATCAAACCAGGATGAATCACTTTGTAAAAAGATTGATTTGGATACATATAGTGGTGGAGAATCACCAGGAAGTTGAATAAATCTCATAGGAGCTGGAATGAAAGAAGTTATCCCACTTTCAAATCAGGTGATTCTAGTTTTTGCAGTTTGGAATAGGTCAGCTTCTGTGTCGTTTCAATCAAACCAGGATGAATCACTTTGTAAAAAGATTAATTTGGATACATATAGTGGTGGAGAATCACCAGGAAGTTGAAATAAATCTCATAGGAGCTGGAATAAAGAAGTTATCCCACTTTCAAATCAGGTGATTCTAGTTTCGCAGTTTGGGGAATAGTCAGCTTCTGTGTCGTTCCAATCAAACCAGGATGAATCACTTTGTAAGAAGCTTGATTTGGATACACAAGTTGGTGGGGAGAATCACCCGGAACTTGAATAAATCTCATAGGAGTTGGGATGAAGAAGTTATCCCGACTTTCAAATCAAGTGTATTCCAGTTTCCTGCCAGTTTGGGAGATTAGGGATAGCTTCTTCGTCGTTCCAATCAAACGAGGATGAAATAGCCTTGTAACATGCTTGATTGGATACATAAGTGGTGGAAAATCACCAGGAAGTTAATAAATCTTCATAGATGATGGGATGAAGAAAGGGTGATCCAGCATTTCAAATTAGGCTGATTCCCAGTTTCGCCAGTTGGGAATAGGACAAGCTTCTTCGTCGTTTCAATCAAAACCATGGATGAATCATCACTTGTAAAAAAGATTGATTTGGATACATATAGTGGTGGAGAAATCACCACGGAAAGTTGAGATAAATCTCATAAGGAGCTGGAAATAAAGAAGTTATCCACTTTCAAATCAGGTGATTCTAGTTTTGCAGTTTGGGAATAGGTCAGCTTCTTGTGGTCGTTTCAGCAGATAAACAGGATGAATCACTTTGTAAGAAGCTTGAATTTGGATACATAAGTGGTGGAGAATCACCAGGAAGTTGAATAAATCTCATAGGAGCTGGGATAAAAGTTATCACTTTCAAATCAGGTGATTCCAGTTTCCTGTTTGGGAATAGGACAGCTTTCTGCGTCTTCCAATCAAACCAGGATGAATCCTTTGTAAGAAGCTTGATTTGGATACATAAAGTGGTGGAGAATCACCCAGGAAGTTGAAAAAATCTCATAGGAGCTGGGATGAAGAAGTTATCCCACTTTCAAATCAGGTGATTCTAGTTTCGCAGTTTGGGAATAGGACAGCTTCTTGTCGTTCCAATCAAACCAGGATGAATCACTTTGTAAAGCTTGATTTGGATACATAAAGTGGTGGAGAATCACCAGGAAATTGAATGGAGTTGGGATGAAGAAGTTATCCCACTTTCAAATCAGGTGAATCCAGTTTCCAGTTTGGGAGTAGGACAGCTTCTTCGTCGTTCCAATCAAACCAGGATGAATCACTTTGTAAGAAGCTTGATTTGGATACATAAAATGGTGGAAATCACCAGGAAGTTGAATAAATCTCATAGGAGTTGGATGAAGAAGTTATCCACTTTCAAATCAGGTGATTCCAGTTTCCAGTTTGGGAATAGGACAACTTCTTCGTCGTTCCAATCAAACCAGGATGAATCACTTTGTAAAAGCTTGATTTGGATACATAAAGTGGTGGAAATCACCAGAAAGTTGAATAAATCTCATAGGAGTTGGGAAGAAGAAGTTATCCCACTTTCAAATCAGGTGATTCCAGTTTCCCAGTTTGGGAATAGCAGCTTCTTCGTCGTTCCAATCAAACAGGATGAATCACTTTAGAAGCTTGATTTGGATACATAAAGTGGTGGAAAATCACCAGGAAGTTTAATAAATCATAGGAGTTGGGATGAAGAAGTTATCCCACTTTCAAATTAGGTGATTTCAGTTTCGCAGTTTGGGAATAGGACAACTTCTGTCGTTCCAATCAAACCAGGATGAATCACTTTGTAAAAAGCTTGATTTGGATACATAAGTGGTGGAGAATCACCAGGAAGTTGAATAAATCTCATAGGAGCTGGGATAAAGAAGTTATCCCACTTTCAAATCAGGTGATTCTAGTTTCGCAGTTTGGGAATAGGTCAGCTTCTGTGTCGTTCCAATCAAACCAGGATGAATCACTTTGTAAGAAGCTTGATTTGGATACATAAAGTGGTGGAGAATCACCAGGAAGTTAATAATCTCATAGGAGCTGGGATAGAAGTTATCCCACTTTCAAATCAGGTGATTCTAGTTTCGCAGTTTGGGATATAGGTCAGCTTCTGTGTCGTTCCAATCAAACTAGGATGAATCACTTTGTAAGAAGCTTGATTTGGATACATAAGTGGTGGGGAATCACCCGGAACTTGAATAAATCTCATAGGTTGGGATGAAGAAGTTATCCCATTTCAAATCAAGTGATTCCAGTTTCCAGTTTGGGAATAGGATAGCTTCTTCGTCGTTCCAATCAAACGAGGATGAATCACCTTGTAAGATGCTTGATTTGGATACATAAAGTGGTGGAAAATCACCAGGAAGTTTAATAAATCTCATAGGAGTTGGGATGAAGAAGTTATCCCACTTTCAAATTAGGTGATTCCAGTTTTGCAGTTTGTGAATAGGACAGCTTCTGTGTCGTTCCAATTCAAACCAGGATGAATCACTTTGTAAGAAGCTTGATTTCGATACATAAAGTGGTGGAGAATCACCAGGAAGTTGAATAAATCTCATAGGAGTTGGGATGAAGAAGTTATCCCATTTCAAATCAGTGATTCCAGTTTCCCAGTTTGGGAATAGGATAGCTTCTTCGTCGTTCCAATCAAACGAGGATGAATCACCTTGTAAGATGCTTGATTTGGATACATAAAGTGGTGGAAATCACCAGGAAGTTTAATAAATCTCATAGGAGTTGGGATGAAGAAGTTATCCCACTTTCAAATTAGGTGATTCCAGTTTCACAGTTTGGGAATAGGACAGCTTCTTCGTCGTTTCAATCAAACCAGGATGAATCACTTTGTAAAAGATTGATTTGGATACATATAGTGGTGGAGAATCACCAGGAAGTTGAATAAATCTCATAGGAGCTGGATAAAGTTATCCCACTTTCAAATCAGGTGATTCTAGTTTTGCAGTTTGGGAATAGGTCAGCTTCTTGTCGTTTCAATCAAACCAGGATGAATCACTTTGTAAAAATTATTGGATACATAGTGGTGGAGAATCACCAGGAAGTTGAATAAATCTCATAGGAGCTGGAATAAAGTTATCCCACTTTCAAATCAGGTGATTCTAGTTTCGCAGTTTGGGAATAGGTCAGTTTCTGTCGTTCCAATCAAACCAGGATGAATCACTTTGTAAAAGCTTGATTTGGATACATAAAGTGGTGGGAATCACCCGGAACTTGAATAAATCTCATAGAGTTGGGATGAAGAAGTTATCCCATTTTCAAATCAAGTGATTCCAGTTTACCAGTTTGGGAATAGGATAGCTTCTTCGTCGTTCCAATCAAACGAGGATGAATCACCTTGTAAGATGCTTGATTTGGATACATAAGTGGTGGAAAATCACCAGGAAGTTTAATAAATCTCATAGGAGTTGGGATGAAGAAGGTATCCCACTTTTCAAATTAGGTGATTCCAGTTTCGAGTTTGGGAATAGGACAGCTTCTTCGTCGTTCAATCAAACCAGGATGAATCACTTTGTAAAAGATTGATTTGGATACATATAGTGGTGGAGAATCACCAGGAAGTTGAATAAATCTCATAGGAGCTGGAATAAGAAGTTATCCCACTTTCAAATCAGGTGATTCTAGTTTCGCAGTTTGGGAATAGGTCAGCTTCTGTGTCGTTCCAATCAAACCAGGATGAATCACTTTGTAAGAAGCTTGATTTGGATACATAAGTGGTGGGGAATCACCCGAACTTGAATAAATCTCATAGGAGTTGGGATGAAGAAGTTATCCGACTTTCAAATCAAGTGATTCCAGTTTCCAGTTTGGGAATAGGATAGCTTCTTCGTCGTTCCAATCAAACGAGGATGAATCACCTTGTAAGATGCTTGATTTGGATACATAAAGTGGTGGAAAATCACCAGGAAGTTTAAAAATCTCATAGGAGTTGGGATGAAGAAGGTTATCCCCTTTCAAATTAGGTGATTCCAGTTTCGCAGTTTGGGAATAGGACAGCTTCTTCGTCGTTCAATCAAACCAGGATGAATCACTTTGTAAAGATTGATTTGGATACATATAGTGGTGGAGAATCACCAGGAAGTTGAATAAATCTCATAGGAGCTGGATAAGAAGTTATCCCACTTTCAAATCAGGTGATTCTAGTTTCACAGTTTGGGAATAGGTCAGCTTCTGTGTCGTTCCAATCAAACTAGGATGAATCACTTTGTAAGAAGCTTGATTTGGATACATAAAGTGGTGGAGATCACCAGGAAATTGAATAAATCTCATAGGAGCTGGGTTGAAGAAGTTATCAGACTTTCAAATCAGGTGATTCCAGTTTTCCTGTTTGGGAATAGGACAGCTTCTGTCGTCGTTCCAATCAAACCAAGATGAATCCCTTTGTAAGAAGCTTGATTTGGATACATAAAGTGGTGGAGAATCACCAGGAAGTTGAAAAAATCTCATAGGAGCTGGGATGAAGAAGTTATCCACTTTCAAATCAGGTGATTCCAGTTTTCAGTTTGTGAATAGGACAGCTTCTGTGTCGTTCCATCAAACCAGGATGAATCACTTTGTAAGAAGCTTGATTTCGATACATAAAGTGGTGGGAATCACCAGGAAGTTGAATAAAACTCATAGGAGTGGGATGAAGTTATCCCATTTTCAAATCAAGTGATTCCAGTTTCCAGTTTGGGAATAGGATAGCTTCTTCGTCGTTCCAATCAAACGAGGATGAATCACCTTGTAAGATGCTTGATTGGATACATAAAGTGGTGGAAAATCACCAGGAAGTTTTAATAAATCTCATAGGAGTTGGGATTAAGAAGTTA